>JAGDQP010002689.1:71373-101503 GCA_022664845.1 Lepisma saccharinum | reverse complement strand
CCAGAAATAACGAAAATGTTTTTAAAATGTATCGGAAATATTTCATGCTGTCTGAGAACATATTTAAATGCTGGTTGAATATACAGATATACAGTATTTACATACAATGAACGTAATTATAGCTACCAGTATCTGGCAACCCTATGAATATGGTAGCAGTAACATTGCAAACTGATTGAGAAAAATATATAAATTCGGGTATTTCAGTAGTTTTAACATGTTTAAAGGTACTGTAGTGCAGTGTGCCAACAAATAAATTAATCTGCGCAGGACGTAATGACGTGTCTATGTTCCCTTTTGTTTCAAAGTTCGGCGTAGCAAAGAAACGACTGAAGATTTCGCGGTTGTGAGACAGTCCTCACCAACATATGCATGCAGCAGTTTCTTTTTAAGTCGGACGTTCCTTCTGAGGTACTTAAATAAGTTGAAGATGTTGAACGATGAGATAGGTTATCGGTCTGCATTGATGTATGATCAGCTTTGATACTAGTACGTCTTGTATAGTTCTGCCTGCACGCGCTGTGAAGTGAACCCGAATAGTATTTTCTCCTTCCAGTTTTTCACGCAGTCCATCGTTTCATTTCAAACTAACCTCATTAACGTTCCTAATTCTCTTTTCACAGTTACAGTTTCTCTTTCACGATATTTCCCACTAAGATTACACAATAAATCAAAACCAACCGTTCTTCTTTTATTGTATTTCCAATAAATAAGTAATTTGTTAAGTTTAATGAATTCCTTCTGCTACGCAAATTTTTACAAGAGCATGACAAATTTTCTTTAAAATGATAACCGATTACAAAAAATAATAAATATGACCTACAACATCCAATTGAAAATACCATATCTTCAAAGGTGCTGTATATAGAACTAAAATTACCAACTAACTTTAATTTCCAACTAATAGAATTATGACTGATTTAATCTCAATAAATGCTATGAGGTTCTATTTACTTGCTGAGCACAGAAAATAGCTTACAAATGAAGTACCTCCTGGGTTTTTCTTCGTTTTTCACTATCAACATAGCAATATTGACGTGACTTAACCTTGTTACAAGCTTGCATGCTATCTGGGAACATGATATATTACATGAAAAGACCAGCCAAAATACACTATCAATTCATCACCTATTTTATTTGCATCTACACAGCAAGGACAAATTGCCATAATCGTTGACAGCTCACAACATCGAGGATAGGAAACACACCGTAGAAGCTGAAGCATTGTTCGCGCGCTGATTCACCTCATTGCTACCTCATTAACTAACACAGTAATTCTTAAACCATATTAATATATACATTATTTTAAAGCTTATGAAACAGGCAACAACTTTTATATCAAACATGTTTTTGATATTGTGAGTTTTAAGCAAGTTACACCGTAAAAAGTGTAAACATTTAAAAGCAAAATAGTGTTATTTTGCGCTTTTAATCTAAATTACGGCAACACTACTACGAATAGCACAAAACGCAAGGTTAACATTTTCGTATCCTGCTATCTAGGAATTATAACTTGAAAAAAATCATATCGTTATGTGTATTGGTTAGGGAGATACAATACAATTTCTGAAAGTCGGAGGGATAGCGGGGGAAACGCAAGTTAGAGGGAGGGACGGGGAGTTTTGGAAAAATGCATAACTGACCAAAATTCAGCTTTTTCCTAATTATTCCCGACATCAAACCTTTGTTTCCTGGACTAAATATGATTTATAAGATCATAAGTTATTAACAATTGACAAGTTTATCTAATGCTTAGCCGCTTTGGACCTTTAGAGTGAATCCAAACATCCTGCAACTGGCGATGTTATCCCTGTCGTATAGATGTCAGGATTTCAGAAATATGTAAAGCTTTTTTTTAGTACAATTTCATGACTCATAAAAGAAGGCTGTGTTTACCTTTGGTGTAATATATCAAAACACTGTTTCATCACACTGCTAAAAACAGAATAATGTTTGTATCTTTACTGCAAGTTTTAACAAATATGTAACCGAAAACCACAAAATTATGAAAACGCAATATTTTTAAATAATAAGAAAAAACAAATCTCGTGAGCAACTAAAAATGTATTTAAGTCTGATAATTTTCAAAAGTGTACAGAATAAAATCTATTCGCTTTGTAACGTGATTTTTTATAAAAGAACTGAGTGAAATTATTTTATGTACAAGAAAAATATTATCCTTCCAAAGTAGACAACATTTATGAGTCCTAATATGCCACCAGTATTTCACAAATCTTTATCAAGCTCAAGAATTCACTTATGAATCCCATATGTCTTGCATTTTAACCCTTTGCGCTCCATTTATAATTTGCGCGCTTTCCCGTTCTTCCTGTATTTAACCTCCTCATCCAACGTCATGGCTTCCGAAATTTATAGTTAAGCTAACAATTAAGCCAGAAGGATGATTCAGGTGTCAAAATGTTTAGAACGGAACTAGATAATGCAAATATAAATTTTATGCGTGTCTGTCGTCTCACGAGGGGAGGGAAGAAAGAATTCGATTATTCTCCTCTCTCCCTCCCCCGCAGTTTGGGAGGGTATATCGTCCCCAAAGTGACCTACAGACATGGCTGTTGTCCTAAAATGGTAACTAACAAATAAATTAACAGTGTACATTATTGTTGGAGAGGAAGGGGGTGAAGTGGGCGTATGTATTTTATTGGAAAATTATTTACATGTTAAATCGCGCAGTTTTTCAGAACGGATCGGTAAAACACAGAATAACTCATCTCCTAATGGGTCTATACTCTAGATGCATAAGTTTTGCTGTAGAATGTTAAAGGAAAGGGTTACAAACATACACACAAAATTTTTGTTGCGTCTTGATAGATGACGGGCCAGAGAGGAAAGGGAAGAAATCTCGCGTGATAACCAAGTTGGTAGCAGAATTTTCACAGTGAATAAGTAATTTGATCTTGCAGTGTTCGTTACCTTTGGCCTAGGGTGCAACAAAACTAACTTTACTTTGCAATAAAGGGCACATAGAACCAAGCAAAACATCGTCATAAGATGACCAACAGTGTCATACGAGCACCTTACGTTTTCTAAAATTAAAAAAAAAAAACTTTTGTTTTAATTTTTGTTTTGTTTTCTTCGTCATCTCCTTCTATAAATTGGATACAATGGATGCAAATATTACATCTTTGAACTCTGTGTTTCATAAACTTCCCAACGATGTATTGTTCATAACCCTTTGAAAATTAGAGGGTGCGCAAGGGTCACGCACGTGAGGGACTACGATTTTCTTGGATTTCCTTACCTGCGGGAACAGGTTAAAAATCTCACGCATGACTACATACGCTTGCTAAGCTTAATAATTGCTTTCAATAAATAACATTTAGCACATGTTGTGGAGAACAAAATATATATTTATTAGAAATTCTTTACAATGTGATGCTGTCCACTAATCCATGAAATATTTCGTAGTGTGGTACTTTTTGAAATAATTTTCTGAATGAAGTATACCGTACGTTTTCTGCTACCAGTTTCGAAATCATAAATTGACTCTCTTCGACCTCTTTTATTGTTTCTGTTGGAATACACAGAACAATCCTTCTTTTTAGACCCATGAAGTTTATTTATAATGTGTAGTTTTTTCACTGAAATCTTTTTCCTCATCAGAAGACAATGGACGTCCATTCTCTGAATTAGGATTCCTTACCTTAAAACCAAGTCGCGAATCACTTATTTCCGTCAAACACTTTTGTGGGGAGAAAAAAATATTTTGGTTGTACTAATCAAATTATATATCAAAACTTCAATGGCAAATTTTTAAGTTTTTCGCCACAAAAGCGTAACCAGCAATACAAACTAAAAATCATAAGATATTCACTCTTTTTTTTTTCATGAGAAAAAAAAACGTTTTCATTCAAAATTTTCAATCGAAAAGAGTGGTTTTTAACGAAACATTCGCTTTGGATAGAAAAATGAGCTTTTTAGTTGGGATTCCGATGCTTTACGGATATAATTTATTCTTCAGAATTGAAAGGGCGATTTCTCATGTTTCTAGAATGGTTCACAATGCTTCATGAATACTAGTCAAGTCTGTAATTCACTATTTACTACTACGAAAGTAGGAATGACGAGGACTTAGTATGAAATTAATTGCGTTT
Organism: Lepisma saccharinum; assembly: GCA_022664845.1. Taxonomy (NCBI): domain Eukaryota; kingdom Metazoa; phylum Arthropoda; class Insecta; order Zygentoma; family Lepismatidae; genus Lepisma; species Lepisma saccharinum. The sequence goes on along the minus strand of JAGDQP010002689.1, from coordinate 97,391 downwards.
AGTTAAAAATGACAGCAGAAGATTTGATAACTTTTCTCAGTGGCAACAATTGAGCACTAACGTCAGGAGAAAGATATAAGAAATCTTTGAATATTGTTCTCAAGTAGCCGACGGGGCGAAGGAGACCCTTTCAAAAGCGTTCTCTCACAATTGCTCGCCTAGCATAAGAATTAGAGCGTTGGATCGGAAGGTAACATGTTCCATTCCCGCCGAAGTCAAGTTCTTTTCTCTTTTTCAATCACAACATTAATTTTTTTCTTACTACCTATGAATGAATCCTCCCTGAAACATTTTCAACATTTTAATGCGTCCATTTCGTATTCAAAAGGTTAATATTTCATCTCAATAGATACACATTCATCTAAAAAAAAAACAGATTACATTCTCATAAAAAAAACGTACCATAGATCACATCTTTTGGAGGGTGGATTTCTTATTGTTTCCTCGATAAAAACCCGCTTTAAAAGATCAATTCTTTTTTTCGCTTTCGTAAGATGAAGTCTGCTCTTAGAAATTTAGTGTGTACAGTGATTGTTTACGAAACAATTGCATCAAGTATTCTGTAAACGACCCTGATGGAGGACGTGTACTTACAAGCGACATTATATTTAATTAAGTTTTAATTCCTGAGCTATTCATATAATAGTATACCCGACTCTGCATATAACGGAAAATACTGCAAATGATATTTATGTGTTTTGCAAGAATTAAGACATAAGGAAACGGGCCGCACAGCGATATCAAGCGTAAAAACTGAGTTAGAACCGAAAAATTGGTCCATATTGGTTTAGACTGGAAGTGGACAAACGAGATTAACTGTCCTCTCCACCCCTAGCCTTCATATAACCGTGAAGTGTTCAATAGAAGAAGTCAATCGAGTAACGCATTTAGAAAGAGGTCATTGAGGTGCATTCGAAGAGCATGAAATATTATCAATACATTTTAAAAATATTCTCGTTATTTTAAAAAGAGTTTATTTTCTGAACACTGATAGATAAATATATATTTTAAATATTTTCTTTCACGCTGGCAAGAATTTTAACTCCAGGGAGTTATTTTGTAAATATTTCCATCAATGATATATTTGTTTAAAAAGTATTCACAATATGTATTCCAGTATTGTTTCAAACTTTTGCTGCAATTCGCTTAAAAAAATAGATGCACATGTTTTGCCAACATGATTATGACACCTTTGATAAACCCGTGTTTAACGACATTAGACGATTTTGACGTTTACTAACACAGAATTTCGAGATTTATCTCACAAAGTCAATGAAAATAATATTAATTCTCGGTATCTGGCAACGTTGTGAACAGTGATAACAGAAACATTGTAAAATAATTGTGACAGCATATATATCATTTCTTATCTTTTAAATGCTTCTATTTGTTTAAACGAGCTGTAGTGCATTGTGCCAACGAATATACTAATTTCTGTAGTAAGTATTGACGCGTATGTATTCTCTTTGTCTCGTTTTCTGTTTTCAAAGTTCGCAGTAGAAAAGAAACGACCGATGATTTCGTCGTTTTAAGACAGTTCTCACCAACATGTACACGCATACAAATTTGGTCTAATTAGTGGTAAGTCTACATTAGGTCTTGTTGATCAACATGTTTGTGTGATCGAAGATTATCTAGAGACCATGACAATCTTTAATTTTCACTCCACTTATACCGGGTACGTTTATAAATTGTCACGGTCTTTAGATAATCCTCGCGCATACAAACATGTTGATCAACAAGGCGTAATGTAGACTTACCATAATGGTAAGTCTACATTAGGTCTTGTTGATCAACATGTTTGTGTGCGCGAGGATTATCTAAAGACCGTGACAATCTTCAATTTTCACTCCACTTATACCGGGTACGTTTATAAATTGTCACGATCTTTAGATAATCCTCGCGCGCACAAACATGTTGATCAACAAGGCCTAATGTAGACTTACCATTAGACTCACCATTAGACCGCACGACTACCCGGTCGGCAAACAATGTTTTTTGCACATACTATTTTCATATTTACGAAATAATATATTTGAAATTACAGTACGATGTTTATTTTATAAGTTGCACCTTAAGTAGATTTGTTTTAACCCGAGGTTTTACTGAAAGAAAAGAAGTTCAATACTCTGCAAGGATTTTAGAACAACAAATATTATTGGAGTTCTTGACCAGGTTTTCTTTTCCGGGTGCGGGTTTCAAGGTCTCAACTTAATTGCTTCCCGCAGGCATTTTCTAGTGTAATGTTTGCACAGAATCATGACTTCTTTAGTTGTTCTGTTGTTATTGTTTTTTTTAATTTTATGATCTTCAATTTTACCAGATCATGTTAATTCGCTGTGGAGAACATCGGCTTAGACTGACTTTTCATGTACATGCCGTCACGTTCTTTACTTGCGATTTCGAAGTAAAAAATAGAAATACTTGTTTCACTTGAAACACGTACTTCAATTACTCAGCCTAATCTCAAGCAAATCATACAGTTAACGCGTGCATGAAAAGCTGGTCTTATATTTATAAATATTTGATAACAGTATTAGGACTGTTTTTCACGAAAGCTTGCGTTGCTTGCTTTGCGTGCGATTTGGGGGAATAGCCAATTGAAACACGTGACACACCTTACAATACAATACGCAATCAAACACGCGTTTCAATTGGCTACTCACTCAAATCACACGCAAAGCAAGGAACGCAAGCTTTCATGTAAAGCAGTCCTTAGATTTGTGAATACAGTAAGAGCAAAACAGAAAGCCTGGTTAGAGAAGGAGATAGAATTTCTTATCTTACAAATAACGACGAAAAGGGAAATTCAATTTGCAAAAATGTCCAGTTTTAATCCAGCTTAGAAAAATATCCTCAATATGTCAAGAATAAGAGAAAGTAAAAGAAGAAGAAGAAGAAGTTCTCAAGAACGAATATACATGATTTGACATCAATTAATGATCAGAAAATTGAAAAAAAAAAGGAATGAAGAATAAATGTTTCTGTGGAATACTTGAAATGACACATGGATGTAAATACGGTAGACGGATTGATTGACCCAATACAATTAAGCTGGGTCAACTTGACACCGGTTTTCGATTAATCTTGCCTGGTAAATTGAGATTTACTTACGTCTTATTGGTTGGTCTATGCCCGGGTATGTGGAAGCAAAGAGTGGATTAAGATCTAGCTAAGGAAGAGAGGAAGAAGACTGGAATACAGTATTTTAAATATGGTATTGTACGGAACGTGATGTTTAGTTGTTGTTTTTTAATCAATTACACCTGCCAGGTATTCGTGGCTTGTGCTGGCTTCAATTTCGGGTCGCTAGAAGTAGATCCGTCTACCGTATTTAGATCTATGGAAATGACAGAGGGAAGTAGTTGTAATGTGTCTTTATGTCTTAGAATATGCAATTTTATACGTTTTTAATGTGACTCTTTTACAATCAACGTTGCACTGTGATTTTTAATTTATTATTTTGTAAATAAGAAAATCTATTTGTGACTCATAGTGTTCTTCTCTGCAAGACCACTCATATATATCTTTATAGTACTGTACTACTTTCCTGAACTTTCTTTTATGTATATTGTCTATAATGAAGAGATACTTTGTACTTGCTTCTGTATTCTACCCCCCTTCCCCCATACACAAAAGTGGTTATGTTGAAGCGACTGGCAAAATTTAGTTCACTTTTGTACAGATTTCAAATGAAACTATATGAACTAAACAAAGCTGATGAGGGATTTAAAGAAGCATCAGCATTTTAAATCCTTGTTCACATTGTGAAGGTTCATATAGAACACTGAATCTCAACTTGGGATATGCGTATCCCCACAGGACACGAAACAGGACATTTAGCATACCCGGAACAAAATGAATATGAAGGAAAGGGAGTGCATGTGTGTAATATCTGATGTATTTAGTTTTTTTTTTTTTTGTATCCTTTTGAATTTTGAATGTAAATACAAAACGACCAGTTTGTACGCTTTATTATTCCACTGCCTTTCCAATGAATTTATTAGGATACTGCACAAATTGAAATCCAATAGCAACTGTATTCATTACAAATATTTTTTCTAATATAAATGCACGATTCATGCAAATGAACCACCAAAGAATCCTTTGGTATAAAAGACTAAATAAAATGGTTCTTCGCAATCTCGATAAAAGAAAATTAATATTTACAAATTAAAAGCATTGGATAAACTTGTCATGGATCGGGCATTAAGTAAGAAATATATATTTTTTTTACTACAAGATCACAAAATCTGCCTAAAATGAAGTTACTAGCCCCGGTGATCCATTGATAATAGCTACTGACTTCGGTTTAGCATTGAATTGCATATGCGGATTCGACTCCCGTCTACACAATACATCTTTCATTGAGGTTTTCCAGAGTTTCCCTCAAACCAACAAGACAAATGCCGGGATACCATCTATTACGTTTCCCAGTCCTTCTCCCAGAGCAATAGAAATAGGATTTATATGACATTCCTGTAAAACAACATAAATTTTAAGTTCTCTTTTTAAGAGGGGCTTCCTTTCTGTCGATGGCTTGGAGGTCTAAGATCTAAATGCTTCCAGCTAAGATTATTCACGACGAGAATTCGAATGGATCATCCAAAACTTTGTTTGTCAACTCGGAAGTGTATCTGATCTTAACCCTAAACGAACAATTTATTCCTAAACTGAAGTCTTATTTATCCCTTCTCTTTCTCCGTACAGTCACAAGTGGAGACAAAATATTTAAATCCGTTTCTCGTGTAGACCACCACTGTACAGAAGATTTTGTTGACAAGAAGTAAATATCGTATAATTGAGAATAAACTACGATATCGATACAATATAATCATGATCAGCATTGTTAAATCACTCTGGATCGAGTTCTACTGCTCGCATATCCTGACTGAGATTTTCCAGAATTTTTCCTGTTTCAATACTGGTATGGAACCTCGATGAGGACCCTGGCCAGTGCACTCTCCGCCCCTTCTCCACGGAAAAGCACTATTCAAGGAATGTCATCCCTTACACCTGACTATAGCTGTCCATGAAGTTGGAATATATAAATAAACGAATGATTATTCATTTGTGAAGAATTATTTATTAGGGCTTTATAAGCACGTGGACAGAAAAGCGAAACTGGTTAGAACGTTATCAACAATAAAATGTTTTTGTAGTGCTATTTTCTTGATAGAACCTGATGTTCGTTTCGCTAAACATCCTACTAACAACGTCAGTGGATTCTTGATAACCCACAATTCATTAATATAAACTTTTCAGCATTGTTACGTTCAATCAATGTAAGTATATACGTTTGATCAAATGTCAATCATTTTAAAATTTAAATTATATTGTAACAAATTAAACATTCTCTCTTATCAATGGCCGATTGTTGTGCCCATCTGCCGTAGCTCAGTTGCTAGAGCACTTAGCAGTCAGAAAGTCCTGGGAATAATCCCAGCAGCCGCGCATTCTAAATGAGGTTTCACCATGGTTTTTCCTCATTTACACCAGGCAAATGTCGGAATGGTAGCTCGAAAATAGTCTCTGGTGGACTTCCTTCCAATATTCTCTTCTCTTTCGTACCCCAACCTGAACCAGAGTTACCTAAAGGTCTTTAAAAATCAATAAATTCAATTGTACTCATCTGTTATTTGTCGAAATGACATTGAAAAACAGAGGGGCAAAATAATCGAATAATGATAACAGATAATGTTATTGTAACAATGTTATGTTTATATTAATAAATTGCACCAAAAGGAAACTTGACCACGTGTGGCCGAGTGGTTAACACGCTGGGTTTCTATGCGTGTGGTAACGAGTTCAATCCCCGCTGGAGTCTATTGAATAGAGTGGTTCAGAGGCCAATTTAACCAAAACTGTAGGTCTCGTCCTTAGAAGCTCACCAGGACGTTCATTACAACTGAATCAATCCAAAAAAAATCCTTTCACGATGGTAGGAGGAAGGCGACCGAAATAATCGTAAGGTTTTTTTCAAATATTAAACACAACGAAAATACCGAAATGGTTTTATTGCTAATAATAAATTGAAATTTTAAAAAACTGAAGATTTTCTTGAAAGAAAACAAGAAAAGGAAACGTGGGGAAAATAGCCCATGGATTGTGAAATGAAAAAAAATGTACCCTGATAACAGAAAGAAAAGAGTGACGATAGTAAAACTGTCTCAAAAGGACCTGCCAACATTAGCATAGCCCTAATATGAGGATGTTACAAGTACGTGACAGCCAAATAACGGTTGATCCATGAGTTAAATACTGTACCCAGGGCAGTGTCTACACTTTTATTAGAAGTAATTGAAGTAAAATTAAATAAAAGACAGTTCAAGGTAAAAGTACTCACCTTTTGTAGAAGCTGAGGTCTGTTGTCAACTGGATCAGGATTTGTGCTAGTGGAAGAAGTGCTAGGCTGTTGTTGGTCGGTTTCACCCTCAGGATTAGCCGTCGGTGAGGCTCGAAGCCCAGCCCTAAAGGCATGACTCACGGCAATTCTTCTTTGTAAGTTGAGCAAGGCTTGAGCTTCTTCGCGTTTTCTGCTAGGCCACCGAGTCCCAGGACCAGGGCCAATGGGCCCTGTTTCAGTACCTGAAGTTCCTCTTCCCAATTTCCGGTTCATCAACGGAGTCGACAGGTCATTGTCACCCTTGTCCCGTGGATTGACCAAGTCGGTCTCCCATTGTAATCTCTTCTCCCGGTATTTTCGGAAAGCGGTGCTCCAATTGTCCTCGTGGTCCAGTTGGAATGGAAGACTTGAACTTCTGTCACCGAGTGACATAGCAACACTGCAATCGGCAGCCCTCATTTTTGCCTATAAAATTATCTTCGGTTCCTTCTTTTTTTTATTTTCTGCTTTTCTACCTTCCTGTACGTCCCGTCTCTTCCGCTTAACGTTCTCCCGAACTCCCAAAATCAACAAGCGCAAATCAACATTTGGGGCTGGAATAAGGTGAACGCGCATGCGTAGAGCGATCGATGCGCCGCTAGTGGATTCTGCAGAATTGCATCTTCTTTCACACACAGCAACAAACACATACACGCACGCAACCCTGCGCTTGGGTTCTCTGTCAATGAATCCCAGCATCGTCTCCTCTCCTTACAAACAGAATCGTCTCCTCTTTCGAGAGAAGTATCCTATCGAAATATCCACTCTCGTGTCTTTTTTTTATGTTACAATGTCTTCACTAATAAATTCGCTTCCCTCCTGAGCAAAAAACCAGTTTCTCTCGCGTGTGATTTACTTGGTTATTGCGAATTTTTTCTTGTTTTCTTTGTTTGTAATATTATTGTTGTCATTTCATGGATGTGTCTCGCATCTACGATCAACTGTATCCACGTGGTTTAATAAAGGTAATTATTTTTTAGAGCGGATGTAAGATATGAAAACAAGCATGCTTGATTTCTGTGTAGATTTCGTTAGATTTTGTTTTAGCAAAAACTAAAATTTTCTGTTCATGATTTATTTCCTATTTGTCCGTCTGTATCTCTTTTTCATCATCCTTGATTTATTGAGTCGTTTGTAACCTGGTGACTTTGAAATTAGCAAAGTTATTTTTTCGTTGTTGTTCAATTTCCTCCGTATTTTGAAAAATTCACATTAGCGTCTAAACCAAAACTGATGTAGAGAAACTTTTATTTTTTTTGTGGATTTGGGTTAACCCAACTCGATTTATCGGACCGTTTTAAATATTGTGATACTTAAACTTGCAAATTCTTTCATTTGATTAGCTTTCTGCCTTAAAATAGTTTCAATAGTTTTACTATACGCATTTCGGTAAGATGTAATGATGTATTAAGCGTATATAATAAACTTGATTGTACGTTTAAGTACCTATTATCGTTGATTCATAGATGTGTCTCACATCTACGATCAAGTTCATGCGCGTGGTTCAGTAGAGGTAAATATTTTAGCTCTATGCGCATGAATATCAAATATTGTAATAAAGGAACCAAACAGATATATGCCATTGGTGTGTAGGTTTCGATAGATTTTCCCCCCTTTTCTGCTTTTATGGTTTTAAACACTTATGATGCTGAGAGATTGGTACCATATAAGCATTTGGGTTTGAGCGTGCTGAAAATTACGGATGTTTCCAAAAAAATTCGAGATAGACACATGACGCTGAAAGTGTTGTCAAAGTATACAAAGGAAAATAGTTTCCAGAATTAGTATTTTGTCTGACTTCAACTGTTTTTCTTTCTCCACACATTTTTATTAACATAAGGAGTCTGTTCGGGTTTTCTGTCCAGTTCAAGTAAGGATTCTGCCAGACCCCTTCCCAAATGATGTATCCTCCCAAATTCTCCAACAAACTCCCAAACTTTAAACATTATACGATTAGAAATTAACTAAAACGTCGCAATTCCCTACTCCAATCCTGTTATACCCGTGATTTTGGCTTCTCTCTTTTAAACTAGAATTCTGGCAACATTCCTGAATTCGAATCTTGTACTTTTTATGCACTTTCCATTGTCCAATCGACTCTTAAACTTTGTGAACTTGTGTGTATCTTATGACAATACACAAATCAATTATAAAAAAAACTTTAATTTTCAAATCCAAAATGGCAGCGCTGTTAGTTTGAAAATTTATTATTCTCATCATAAACTACTGGCAGTTCTGAAACTCAAAATTTGCAATGTTTATTTTCTAAATTTGTATGAAAATTGATAAAATTTTAAAGACTTCTGAAAACAAGCTTTAATTTTTTTCAATGCAATAAAAATCAGAGAATAAGTTCTCATCTATATTTAAACTATTAAGAATTATGACAAAAAATTAAAGCTTTAGGCGCTTATATTAAATACTCATGTTTACCAGTCGGTAATATTAATACCCGCATAGCAATTTTAGCCTAACTCAACAATGAACCAAGCTTACTTGGACAAGTTGGACAATTTGAAGCAAGCTTACCGAATCAAGCCCATAAGATTTAAATGCCGGCCGGGTAGCCGTGCTGTCTATGGCGGTAGTCCAACGACTCGAAGGTCCCGGGTCCTAGTTCCGGCAGGGGCATAAGTGTGGATTTTAATGGCTAAAGGGCGAATCGTGACGGGCCGAAGTCTAGAGTTACTAGACTGGCCCGTATAAAAATATAGCTTTTTTTTTACCATAAGATTTAAACGAAGGTGAATCAAGCAGTCTAGTTTACAAAAATTAATGTTGAAATACCCTTGACAGGACTACAAAGAAAAATTTAGTTTATTTATTTTAAAAAATAACTCTGTCCTGGGTGGGAATCGAATTGAGGTCCACTGCCACACCAATCCCATGCTATAGTCACCAAACGCCAATCACAGGCCCGACCTCGCTTTCCAAGCCCTATTTATACTTAGTTCATGATATCGTAAGTGACGCCTTCAGTAAAAGAGTAGGAGTTGGCGAAGATTAGCCTACGGCGATATAGTTCAGGCACGTGGTGGGACTTCGTCGCAGTGAGACGACAGCCATAGCGCAAAGAAACAAAATAGAAATAAAAAACAAGATTGACAAGCTTCCGTTTATAACTGTTTGTTTTAAACAATCTTGAATTGTATTAGTTATAACAACCAAGCCAGATAATTTATTCCAACAAGTCTGTTTATTTCATGCTTGTTTATTAAGTTCAACACACCATCTAGTTTGACAAGCTCAATGTGAGTGATTGACAGCCTTGTTCCAAGCTGGCATGCTATTTTATGATTTTTTTTAACATGAAATTTATTTTCTATGAGTATACTAGGTTTTTTTACAGACTTTTCTTTAGTTCGGAATAGTTCGTGGTGTCTTCAAATCTTGCAACAATAATTTAACTCATTTCCCGACGTCGTAGAATGATGAAATTTTGCACAATGACGTATGTCGGGTGACAATACAATATTCCATTCTACTTTCATATATCTATATATATATTTTTAAAATATATTTTAATATTTTTAATACGGACTTCTTTATCCTAAAATAAATACTAGCTTTCAACGATGTTGCGTTTTACTGGTTGCAGAACACTTCATGATTTGGGTCACAAAACATTAGCTTGAAACAAAATATCCGAACACCGAAATAACTTGAAAAAATAATTTAAAAAAAACTTTTTAAATACATACTTTTCTTAAACAATTCGTATTAAAAAATAAAAAATAATTTTGTTTATGCATGACTAAAAAGAAAAGGATGAGGCGCGCCAATTCAAGAAATTATAAAGTGACAGTATATGAGAGCGCGTCTCATGCTTTTCTTTTTAGTCATGCATAAACAAATTATTTTTTTTGTTTTAGTACAAACTTTTTTTAAGTAGAAGCGTGGTTTTTAGAACTTTTTTATAATTTATTTGAAACTTTTATGAAAGAACAATATCCTCTCAAAGCTAAGACTTTCATTTAATGATTTTTTTTAGTTGGTACACGATTCTTTTATAGTTCGCTTTGAGCATTTCTTTTCCTTGAATACTTGATAAAAATCTCCAGAAGGTATATTATACAAAAAGAAGAGATTCGTAGAGAAAGATCTGTTTTGAATAAAATTCATATGCAAAGTTGCTTTAAAATAAAAAAAAAATATGTGTCGTTCTTTGCTCCAGCTAAAGCATAACAGTCATTATTTTAAGAGAAGAGAGTTTCAAATATAGCTACGCTATTTTATTGGATATATTATATCCCTCCAATGATAATAATCACAATAAGTAAGCACAGAAGAATCCAGTGTTGCAAACTAAAACAATATGCAAGGAAAAATGTTCAAAATGTCGATTTTTTTTACGTTTAACGTTCTATAATATTAATAGTTTATAAATTCTGTATTTTGTGTTTTCTTGTTATTTATTGTCACTAGAGAATACCAAATATTTAATAATATAGCGATGTGTTGTTTGAATAGAATACTTTATACCCACATAGGAATTTTGACCTGACCCAAACATAAATCAAGCTTTCTTTGGCAAATAGAACAACTTGATGCAAGCTTAAGTCAAAAAGTTTAAATAAGGTTGAATTTAGGAGTCTAATTTGCAAGAATTAAGATTGGAATAGTTTTGACAGGACAGGGAAGAAAAAACTAATGTACTTCTTTAAAAAAATGAAAACCTTAACCTGGATGGGAATTGAACCGAGGTCCTTTGGCATACTAATCCAATGTTGTTGTCACGAGACCACAGAACCACACGACTTGCTTCTCTTCCCAAACCCTATTTATAACTAGTTCAACAAATTCACAAGAGATGGCAATAGTTAAAGGGCGGGAGCTGCCAGAGGTTAGCTTACGACGAAACATTCGTGGCACGTGGTGGGACTTCAGCGCCCTAAAATGATATGGCAGAGAAACGAAATAAAATGCAATTAGATTTCAAGTTTAATACGCTTTCTCGTGTATCTGGTTGTTCTAACAAGCTTGAATTAGTCTAGTTATAACAACCAGTTGTTCCAAGAAGTTTGTTTAATGCTTGTTTGTCAAATTCAACACAATATTAAGGTCAACAAGATCAAAACAAGTGACTGACAACCTTGTTACAAACTTACAAGGGTAACGTGCTATGTAGGTTACCTAGAAATACAAATACCAGTTTTCGTTGAGGTGTTAATGTGAAATCATAAAATGGATAAAGCTAAGGAAATGTGAAAAGGACCTGCAAGTATGAGTTACCAGGTTAAAAGCAGCTCGATAAATGGATGTCGTTCAACTCAAATTTAAAATAAGTTTCTCGACGCTAGCCTGTGCTACTGACGGATTGGCGTATAAAGTAAACGTGAATGGACAATTTGGAGCCCTCTTAAAGAGACAAAATTTTACTTTAAAGCTAATTCCGGGTGGTCCCTTACAAATCAATAAACGCGAAACTTTCAATCGATCTTCGTAATTTCAGATTCCACCATCCCATTTCTCTCCTCCAGTTGGTCTACCTATACCTGCCTTCTATCACTTAAGAACCTACTGTTTCACATAGTCAAACGGAACACCCAGATAAGGGGTAATTACAAGAAACACTAAAAATTTGATCCTTTCAACGTGACATACTAGGTGCAGTATTATTCCCAACATTCTCGTGTTGACTGCAATTCCAGCTAGATTGGAACTACTTCCAAGGCTTTCGGAAATCAGTGGCCAGTTGGTGTAATGATTAGTTTGTAGAGTAGCTACGCAGGCGGCCCAAGTTAGATTCGCGTCCAACGCCATTTTTTTTTTTCGTCTTTTTGAGATAACCAAGATTTTTTCTTTATACTTGCTCCCTTTTTATTCTTTTTTTTAATACAATTTACGAGTACAAGTTACATTAAGTTACAGGTGGAAAAAGTAAGGATATTATTTTTATGTTAACGCATTTTGGAACTTGACACAGTTCACTTACATAAGATTAGAAAAATCAGCTTAGATATCTTTTTAACTCCGTCTCGGTGATGTTACTATCTCAAGAACGCCTGGAGTTATACAACCCTACAAACCCTGCAGTATTGTTGGTTGCATACCATTCTGCAGTTTAAGGAAGGGTGCCCAGGTGTTAGTAGCACACCGATTTGAATGAAATTTATACAGTGGACACTAGAGACCCATATTTTTTATATCGGCAACCATGGGGTTTAGGAGGGCCAAACCCCTCCACCAATTTCACGATAATAACAATTTCACACTTTGCGAACATAATCCATGATTTATTGAATGAGGTTGTCACAATAATGGTACTCGTGGAAAAAGAATGTGAACACGAGTGCTTCCACCAACCGCACATTATGACTGCAACTTCACTACGTGTGGGGGTTAAAAGCAAAAGCTGCAATCCCCACTTTTTTTTGGAAATTGAGATTTTGATGGCATTGTATACATTAAAGTGTCTACTTTAAGATCAGTGATTCCGCCATTCCCCTTTGGGACGTTGTCATCTCCCCAAATCCTCGAATTTGAATTAGAATTTATGTATGGCCTTTAGGCATATGAGGCTCAGTTCTGAATAGGGGAAGGCTTCAAGAAGGTATTGGCCAGGTCTATGTTGAAGATGCCATCCCGGCATTTGCCTAGTGTGACTTAGGAAAAAAACGCCTGGGAAAAACCTCAGTCAGGATGGTCGGCCGCTGGGATCAAAGCTACGACCTCCCGAATGCTATGCCAACGCTCTATTACTGAGCTACGGAGACTGGGTTACAAATCCTCGAGAGCACCCAGACTATAATTTCTTACGGTCAACGGAAGAAACAGTGCAAAACTCCGCTTACACCCTCCCAACTTTGCACCACACCAAACTGAGAACCCTGGCGGAATCCTTGTAGATATTAGTATTCCGAATTCATTAAACACTTGGAAAATAAGCTGAACGTACTTCAGAACTCTGAGATGTGGGATTTAACGAATATGGTGATTAATTTTTTTATAATTTAAGTGTTTTAGACAACAGCCTACTCGAAAGTCGAAAGTAACACTCGCTTTAAATTTGCCGTGTACGTTTGTTTCTTGCATATTTATATCTATCTTTGTTGAACATATTTCTTTATTTAACAAACTCCCAATACAGTTACCCGTCCTCGTGGTCCAGGTGGTAACGTTGCACACTTCGGATCGGCAGTGGATAGGTACGTACGTAAGTCCGAACCGCAATCCCGACCATCCTGACTGAGGTTTTCCAGGGTTTCCCTAATTTTCACAAGGCGAATGGTGGGATGGTATCTGAATAAAGGTCATGCCATTACCTTCCTCATTCTCGCTCTTCCCTATCTCGGCCTTTAAAAGCCATAAATTATTATAAATTCAAATTCCCAATACAACTTAGATGGTATATTATATAGCATGCTAACAACAACAACAAAGTGAAGAATATTGCAAGAAATTTGCCCTAGGAATATTCATAGTACTTCTTGCCTGGTATGACCAAAAGAAACCGGCAAGAACCGATTAGTGATTCCACCAGGATTTTCAATTTGGAGAGTGTAAAGTCAAAATCGGGAGGAAGTCAGTGGAGTTTGTAAGATTTCAATGGATTTTCACCGCAAAATTTTAAACTTGAGGGTGTTGTTGAGAATTTGGGGAGCATCCCCTCTGGGAGAGTTTGGCGGAATCACTGACCTCAATCATGATGAGCACCTACGAGAACCTACGATTTTCCGAATGTTATATCAAAGCTCTATCAGGAAAAGCCAGTGGCGGCATAAGGTAATATGTGGTCCGGAGCAAATGAACTTAATAGAGGTCCGTTCGCTAACACAATCATGAGCGCACACTGCTATTGTTCTGCAGAATATCTTATTCTCCGTATTCCGAACCATGCGGGAAAACTGGGGCCCCACACGGGTTCATTGGCCTTGACTGATATCTTCTCGCTCAGTCGCCTTAACCTATACGTAAGAAAGGTTATTCAGATCGTGCAGAGCTTCAGAGAATCCGCCAGGATTTTCAGTTTGGGGTGGGTGGCTGTAAAGTCAAAATTGGGAGGGTGTAAGTGGAGTTTTGTACTGTTCCTATCAATTTTTGATCGTGAAAAATAAGGGTGCTCTCGAGAATTTGGGGGATGAAACCCCCACTGGGGGGACAGGTGTCAGTGAAATTCATGATTATCAGCCTTTACAGTGAAGCGCACAAGTAAGAGTCCTGAAACGACATAGCTATTGCGTTACCAACCACCATCGCTGCGCTCCATAGCGATTATTCACTTGTGTCGGTGACTGGGGCTCAGGGCGAGGCAGCGCTACCCCTCCTTACGCCGTCACTTGTAGTGGCCACAAGCAACAGCAGTAAAGCTATTGTACAAGAATCTTGAATGGCATTATTACTGTTATTAATTTTAATAATAAAATTGTATTTGAACTAGGTTATCGTCTTTATAAGTTTCTACATTTTAATTGTTTTAACAAATCTCCCTAGGTTTTAGGATATATCTGTTCATTTTTTGCTGTACGACGGAATTTGACTGGTTTTTCAATAATAGTGATAAATTTATGCAAACAAAAAATTATTTCGTAATATAATTATAATTTTCTGTAAGTACTACAACTTTAATTAATTTTCTCCTATGTGGGAGAACAAGTAATTTTATACATTCTTATGTTTTTGGTGCCCTGGCAACCCTTCATATCGAGGTAGTTTACTGCAAATGTTTCTTCAGTAGAGGATCTAAGTTCATCCATCTACAATGTGTCCTGCTACAATCGCTCTGAAAATTGGAAATAGAATGTCACTAAAACGAAGCTGACAATTACAATAAATATCTTTTTATGTTGATGATGTCTGTCTTAAAGCTAACTAACTTTACAACGCTATGTCCAAACGTTTTACATAAAAATAAAATGTTTTATACGTTGTAGCATTAAAAATAAATTACTTTTTAAACTGTGCCTCGCTTATTATTTCCCTAATGGTTTATTTTTACTTTTTTATGGCAACGCTAACGTACCATCTAGCCTTTAATAGTTTATGAAAAGTGTTTCAAAGTTAGACATTATTAGGAGGCTCTCTACAATTAACAAGTTCTTTGTAGCAAAAACAGCAAAATCCAAATCTTAAAAGGAAAACCAGCAATCTCCAAACAAAAACACCCTGTATAACTATTTAAAAATTGAAGGCAAAGCCCTCTATAATTAGTTGTGTATCTACTAGTTTTATGCGTAGGAACTACTGGACAAAAAAATCACCCATATACTACGATATTTACCACCTTAAATTTTCTTTCGGCTTTCCTGTAAAATTTGCTGGAGAGTAGATTTGCAGCTTTTGCTTTTAAGGTCCACATACAGTATGTCACATGTTAGTTTTCCGTTTTTGTTGAAACAAAAATTAACAGGCGTTTCCAATGGTAGTGGTTGCTGTACAATGTACCTAATTTGTTCCAGGTATATTGAAATACACGGTGAAATCGTGGAGAAGAAAATTGATTATGCACAAATTATTATGCACTGTATAAGTTTCATTCAGATCGGAGATGTATTTGTGTGGTTTTCGCTGCCACAAATTAGGTGCAATATTGAAGTTGCAGGGTGTGTGTGGCCCCCTTAAACCCCACGGTTGCCGATGTAAAAAATACGGGTCTCTTTATTTGGCCTCTAGTATCCATTGTATAAGTTTCATTCAAATCGACATGTTACACCTGGGCACCCTTCCTTGTTAGTTTGTGAAGAATAAAGTGGAAACTGAACACAGCTGAATTCTCGACGTTCCGTAAATAATGGTCAATAAAAAGGAACCGTAAACGCTTTTGGTAAAGAAAAATCCTATTGCCATTTTCTTTGCGATATTAGTGTATGCTCTGTAGAGGGAGCCACTTGTACTGTGTCTGCGACTAAATATCATGTTGACAAAAGCATGTCATTTCATCAGAGTTGCTCTCCAAATTCTAACGTAAGCATGAAATTCCTTTGAAATATGTTACACAAAATAATATTGAATATAAGACAGTTTTCTGTGTTTCGCTCCATCTATCTTTTTCACAGTCTTCAGTACGCGGAGGATGCAATAAAAGTTGTTAATTATAAGATATTTCCTCCCAGAAAAAGGGCGTAACCCTTTAAGTGGGCATAGTCATGGCCTCACCATGACTATATTGTTAAAAAAAAAAAAAGATATTTCCCAATACAAGATCAGAGGACAAAGGTGGCCTAGTCTGGCAGAAGTCCTTGGTAAATTTACTTTAATGCTTCCAAATACAAAAGAAAGTAGGGCTAATTAATAACTCGAATTGAGGTTGATGTATTTATTCTAATGTTCCTGTCCACAGTTTTATGCGATATTGTTCATGTTTGTAATTAGAGTTTACATCACACTACATCTTCTTTGTTCAGGTACTCCGCGTATTAGTTCGCAAATACCAGAGTGAAACCGAGAAAATTATGACCAGTACAAATGACTTTGTAGTATAAACTTAAGGCGGGCACAATGACAATGTACTGAAATGCATATAGTACAGAAAACACCTTGAATAAACGTTGTAGCGTCAATTTGCACATCACATTTGTATAGATATTGGAAGTGAAGGTAAAGAAAACAGCAAAAATCAAAAGTAGGATATGTCGAATTTCACAGAAATGAAAATCAGTGGCGTATTCTGAATTCGCAGCTTGGGTTACCACTAGCCAAAGTAATAAGGTTTACAAAGAGGGTACGGAGGTTACACATAGTATTAATAATAATGATAGGTGTTCTGGCCTCCCTTTCATGTAAATTAATATTATTTGTGCAGGTTAAAATATTTGTTCACAGGCTTAGGCTGCGGGGATAGCGTAGATAGTCCACAGGATACGCTCCTGGTGTAGATAGCACAAAACTACATTACCGAGTAGTTGCGGTGTAATCACATTTAAAATGGCTGAGTTAATCAGAGTCGTTGAACTGAAAGCTGCAGCTCTCTATCTGATTGCATTAAGGCGCCAACCTGCGTTTCATACTGAGCACATATTATGCACAAATACTTTGAGGAAAGGCTGTAGCGTCACCAAATTGCAGAAGACCGTGTGAATGAAGATTGCTGAATCGAAACCCGAAATCAGATTCTCTGTACTCTCTTTTGTCTAGGCGGTATAACCATTTGTGGAATGAGTACACAAAGTGCAAAAAATACCAAAAGAAAATGCTAGGACGTCATCCATTCCTAAACAAGCCATTGCAAGTAGAGGTCGCTGAATCAAAATTTGATTTCTCTTTAGTTGCTATCGTTTAGACCAGAGTAAAACACTTTTTTATGTCATTATTACTAATGTTTAGTCAGTGTGACTAAATAAAATGACCAAATATGCCAACCAAATTATTTTAGTATTACTGATTTAATTCTATTCAAATATCAATTTTGACCTAACAAACAACTTATTGCAAGCTTACTTAGTCAAGCCAGAAAACGTTTAAACAAGGTCGAATTAAACAGTATAGTTTACAGTATCAAGATTGAAATTGCCTTGAAAGGCCTGAGGGGAATCAAACCGAAGACCAGTGGCACACCGATTTGATTCTGTATCCCCAGACCACGCAATCAATTACCCTAGTTCGCTTTCCAAACACTATTTATAATTAGTTCCATCAGCTAGCAACAGATGGCAGTAGTAAAACAGTGGAAGTTGGCATGTAGATTAACTTACGGCGAAACAGTCGCGGCACATGATGAAACTTCAGCGCAATGAGACGACAACAACAGAGCAACAAACTAAAATTCATATCAATTTCAAATTTAACAAGCTTCCTCGCATAAGTGCTTGTCCCAACAAGCTTGATTTTGGTTAGTTACAACAACCATCAACAATATTGTTCAAACATGTTTGTTTATCGATTTCAACATATCAAGTGTAAAAGGCTCAAAGCAAGTGACTGACAACCTTGTTACAAGCTGGCATGCTATCTGGACAGCCTGCCTTACGAACGTACATAACGAAAATTGATTATGGTCCTCTACTAGTGTTACTACGTGCTAAAGTACTTACATTTCTAATATTTGTAGGAAAAATCAATATTATTAAATTGCCAGAAGTAAGAGACTAAAAAATTCGTTTCACATTACAGGAATGAACCTTATTGCCATTATTAGCGCACCCATAAGGGAAGATATAGGGTTTGTTTTTTTCCGTCTCTCCCCCCCCCCCCCCCCTCATGGATCTCAGCAACTACAAGTCTGAAAGAGTTGAGCCATACACCGTTGGATTCGTCATGATCTGAAACGGTGGGGAAATTATGACTTTGGCTCTAAAACCGACAGGTCCTTTTCATTTACTTACTTTTCTCCATTTTTCCTACGTATTTTCACATGGTATGTTGCCCCCCCCCATGCATCTCAGTAACTACAAGCCACATAGAAATGAATGGTACACCGTTGACTCGTCATGGTCTGAAACGGTGGGGAAAATTATAATTTTGACTCTAAAAGGGGCAGGTCCTTTTGAATCGTTTGGTATGATCCATTTGTGTTTCTCCTATATCTCAGTAACTACAAGTCCGACAGAGGTGAGTCATACACAGTTGGATTCGCAATGGTCTCAAACCGTGGAATAACCTATCATATAAACTTCAAAACTAGCAGGTCCTTTTCAATCGCTTCGTATTCTCCATCTGCATGTTTCTTTGCCCCTGCCCCCCAACCTCAGTAACTGAGATGAATGATTCACCGTTGGACTCGTCATGGTTCGAAACGGTGGGGAAAATTATCAGTTTGACTCTAAAACTGGCAGGTCGTTTTAGATCGCTTAATATTCTCCATTTGTACCCCTAATAGATATCTGTAACTACAAGTCCGACAGATATGGTCTACACCGTTGGATTCGTCATGTCTGCAATGTTGAGGAAAACTATGAATGTGACTCTAAAACCGACAGATCCTTTTCAATCGCTTAATATTCTCCATTTGTTCCCCTAGGAGATTTCAATAGCCACAAGTTTGACAGAGATAAGCCATAAGCCGTTGGAATAGTCATGGACACCGGTGGGAAAATCTATGACTTTGACTCTGAAACTGGCAGATCCCGGCATTCGCTTAGACTCCAATTTGTCCCTACGACTTGAACTCTTTCTTTTGGATACGTTGTAAGGTCATTTGAATGTATACGGGGGCGCTTTGGTTTTGTCTACAATAAAACCATTACTTAGCTTATTGATGAAAAAAATGCTACCTGTGTTTAGCTTTTACGATTTACAAATCTGGGAACCCTAAGCATACTCTCCACTACATCCCAGACACATACATTGGCTGATTTCGCACGTTGACAATCAAGATAAACGTTCACAAAATCATAATCAGCCTAAAATTGAACAGCATGCAAAGAATGGAACTCACTTATTCAAATATGTGTTAGTATACGAGTGTTGGTGGACACAGGGATTTCGCCAGGATTTTCAGTATGGGGGTGTAAAGTCAAAATTGGGAGGGTGTAAGTGGAGTTTTGTACAGCCTTCTATCGATGTCTAACCGTAAAAAAAATAACGTTGGTAGTGTCTCGAGTATTTGTGTGTATGTGTGGGAGGGGGGGGGGGTGACACTCCCATAGAGGGGTCTGCGGAATCACTGGGTGGTCGTAACACATAAACGAAGCTTGTTTCACACTGTTTTCTCTCTCTTTTTTTACTAAATTCTTGATAACCCGAGCTACCGTCTTCTAACGTGGGTCGTAAACAAGCAAACCCGAAAGAAATTTAGCCTTGTGTGACCCAAGGTGTAAGATTGTAAAAGGTCACTCAGCGGCCTTAGATCGTCTCAATTCTGAAACGCCTTGCTTTGACTTGTAAAACTCCTTTGGCTTGATTGCGTGAGACACGAATACCCCCGGAGAAAAATCACTTTTGCATCATTTGATGGAATAATATCATAAAGTAATAAACATTTTTTTTTTCTATTTTGTTGCGGCTGCTTGTAGTATTAGGCATAACCATCTGAACATGACATACTTGGAATTTAAATAAAATATGGGGAAAACCTTTTAAAAGTTACATTTTAACTACTAGCGTATTAAGTTTGCGCTTAGAAGTGTCTTCGAAACTTTAACAAATACCATGCTGCTTACGACTGTACTACCAAATAATATTTGCGAGAAAATTTGTCCAAGAAATGGCATAAAGAGTGTTTTTAAGAGTGTTTTATGTAATTTGCACACATGTGTTTTGATGCCATCTAGTATCCAGAACTTTTACTATAGTCAAAACTGACATCTGGTGATGTATTCTCAAACTTCTGTCCGTCAATCTTCTTTATTTTTTCTATTATTTATAAAAACAATTCAAATATACCTGACGTTCTGTACATTTTATCACAAAATTATTCTTAACTTTTATACTGTATTGTTTAGAATTGTTCTTCATGAAGCATTATCTATATTGTGTTGTAGAAATGAAAGTGAGTAGGTTCGTCTCCACAAAACTCGAAAACCAGTAAACTGATTTTAATAAATTTGTATATGAACTTGGTCCTGGCCACCTCATTTTTTTTTTATTATATTACTTTGATAGTCCAAGACCCAAATGTGAGTCTTGCTTTCTTCTTCAAACACTCAATTCCTCAATATCTTCCAAACCGTTGGACATATTAACACCAGACTTACACCATAATCATTATTCAAAACATTATTAATAGGGACCGGATTTTAAGGTGCAAAAATGTGGTAGGAAGAGTATAGAGTTACATGAACATTCTTTATTCAAAACCAGCAAATATTGTTAAAATCTCGGCCTCTCCTCGATTTCTGAACTTCCACTGCAAAATTACCCATGTTCACCCGGTGCAATTTAAAATTTTTTGGTACCATCGTGTTTTTCTTCTCACACACTACAAGAATTAAGCAAAAAAATTGGGGCCCGGTGTGCTCCCTATCCTCGATTTCTGAACTTCCACTGCAAAATTACCCATGTTCCCCCGGTACAATTTCAAAAATTTTGGCACGTCGTGTTTGTCTCGTCACATACTATAAGAATGAAGCAAAAAAGAATTGGGGTCCGGTTTGCTTCCCTCCAACCCATTTTTACCTTAATTGCAAAAATTGTTTTATTTAATCTCATAAACCTGTACAACTGCTGTAAGTTTACGCAACTTTTCCTTCTTTATCTTTGGCATGCTATGCTTTTATTGAGAAGAATAAGTTCTGGTTCAGATCGTTACAGAACCAAGCAAAGGTAAAGACTTCAAACTCCAAAGTGCGAATGAAGAGCTCGATTTCTTTTTCAGAACATTCTTTCTACACGAAACCTCGACGGCATGCGCAACAATGGTACTAGAAATAAACAGCCTTTTTTTCTTCTATCGCGGAGTTTTGGAAGACGAAAGGAAATTATAGCTCTTTGTCGTATATTCAGAACAATATTTATTGACTGTTTGCGCCGTTATTGTTGCCATTGTGTCGCCTAAGATTGCGTCTAAATTAATGGAATAATTATGTGTAAACCAGATTGAAAATAAAATGTATTGTTCTGTACATTTTTTTAAAAAAAAAGAAAGAGAAAAAGGACAATAAAGGTGCTGAAGGTTAAAAGAAGTAAAAAAAGGGGAAATTTTATTAATCTAGCAAAATAGGTGCAATATTCACGGAAAAGGTGCAACACAGTGCGTTTATTTCAGTTCGTTTTATGCCCGGAAATACATATTTTGAACTTTGGTTGTTTATAAGCTACATTTTTAGAAAAGGTGCTGCACCTTAAAATCCGCTCTCTAATTATTAATAAAATGTTTGGGGGCCTCATCCGCAAGTACCTCAGTTTTCAGTGTTGCCAACCAATTTTTTTAAAATTTAATATTTCCCATTGCTCCCACCCTGTTGGTCGTATCTGAACCAAACTTAGCAGTTACCTCCAGGGACAGGTCATAGAAGTTCTCCTGTGTGTCGCAGTTGTTAGTGTTGCCAACGAATTTTAAAATCAATGTTTCAAAAAAAATTCCAACGCAATACATACGTAAACACAATAAATTAGGATTTAGGTAGTGTGACAGTGTTGCCAACCCATTTTAAAAACACTTCCACCTGTCAGTGTTGCCAATATATGTTATTGACTATCCACCAAAGGGTGGGCAAATGCGATTGTTGTAAATAATTAACATTTGAGATACATATTTTTTTATTTACTCAAATTAAAGCAGAATATGCAAATCAACTTGTATGTGTTCCCTCGATTACTAACTTCTTAACGTTACTATTTTGTTAATTTTGATATTATAATCCGTCTTCTGAAATACGAATATAATAAAGATTTAATTACCGTAGAATTTAGCAAAAATATACGATGTAAAGAACCCGTGCGAATACATAAAGAAGAGCTCGGTAAAATACCAAATCGATATTGCTTCCATCCTAAGACTTTTGCTTCATACTCACAAGTTTCCATTTGTTGTATCTGTTGATATTTTAACCAAAAAGTTGCTACATGTTGTGTACTGCTGAACAAATTTAGGCCATGATGAAATTCGTCGGTATTTCAGTTTTGGCAGAGAAATACTGAGAAGTCTTCTTCTGGTCGATTTCAATAACTTTTGTAGCATTAATTCTTCTCAAATGTTTTGTAGGCCTACTTGTTTAAAGTAATAGATAAGAGCTTCAGCAATTATTTTGAAACCAAAATACATTTTTTGTTTTCAGATGCAAAGCTGGGGCTGCTTTCTTAATATGACCTCAGGCTTGTTGACTGACAACCGAGAATGTGATTTCCTTTAAATTTGGGCAACAGATTAAAATTATAATTTCAAGGCATTTTATTTATTAGTTACTTACAATAGAGCATTAATTCAGTCAAATGTTTGCCATGTTTTGTTGGAATGAGCTCTTGTCAGAAAATATTTTGGCAACGTAAAACGGTTCGCAGGTGTTCAAACTTTTGCAACGAATGGACTAACATCTATTTTCCTGAAGTGATGACGAAGCAATTTAATAATTTACAACTTTTCAGTCTATTAGAGATGTCGATCCTGCATGTAACGTACTTAGTTAATGGTCTAACATTTCAGACTCCGTATTTGGCTAGGCTCCGTATTTGGTTTGACAAGCAATAAACGTTTCAGCGACCTCGATTCCAGACGATTCCTCTTGAAAATACTTTCTAATAAGGGATAGACTCTTGGAACCAGGTCCTCATTATCATTGGAACCGAATACTATCCGAGGATCCGGATCTAGGAACTGGTACCCAGATCCAAATCTTGGAACCGAGGACCCGGATCTGTATCTTCGAGCAGGGTACCCGTATCTGTATCTTTGAACCGGGTACACGGATCTAGATCTTGGAACCGGGTACCCGGATCGGAATCTTTGAATCGAGGATCCTGATCCTGGAACCGGTTCCTTCAGGATCCGGTTTCGCCAACCTCTATTGTAACAAAGAGTCCTGTATCGGTGACTTCTAACGCTGCAAATATATCCAACAGTTGAAGCTGATGGCAGATTTCTCCAATTACCCGTAAGCTGCTATCGTTGCCACGTCACAGAGCTAACGGTAGGAACGCAAGTGGATAGAGTTGGGTTGGTGATAGGGGAGGAGAGGATTAGAAGAGAAAAAAGTACTATCGATTATTTGTTTTCCTTTTCTGTCACTCCAATATACGTATTAGTGACCGAATATTACATGTCCGATTTCAAGAGCACTGGTCTTGCAATTTCTTCTGTCGCTGCATAAACTTACACCCTCCCCAATTTTGACTTTACCCCCCCCCCTCCAAACTGAAAACCCTGACGAAATCCTTGATCCCTGGTGTTGTGTTGTCAAGTATATTAAAGTGCCAGATGAATTGGATCATCAACCTAATAGAGTGCAGAGCCACACTATCCTTGAATACAGGGATGTAACCAGTTTATCATTTCAGGGGCACAAGACAGGGCACACAAAAATAGTTTTTATCTAATGTTCTGAATCTGCCCTCCCCATTTGTCCTTTTTTCTCTTTCAGTACGATGATATTTGTGTCCATAAGGTCTCCGGGCAAGGTAAACAAATTATGGTTTTCCATTATCTTCCACCAAGGGGTGATGTCATAAGGACAAGATCTACAGTTTAGAGTCGATTCGAAACCATTTGTTTTTCGGGTTTCTTCTGGGTGCGGCTCTAGAGTGGGGACGCTCCCCCACCTCAAGGAAAAGTATTTTATTTCTATAACATCATTTCAAAAATTTACCTCAGAGAACGGTTCGATTGATTTGCGTACAATTTGTCTAGAATTATCAACTGTTGGGGATACCGGATTCACACTGCGTGATAAAACTTAGCATAAGAAGGAAAATAGGAGAAATTTGTACTTACAAAATGCATTTAGCAGGAAAAGAGCGAAAACATCCCTGGCTTCAGACCTGCGTCCCCCCCCTCACGAGAATCTATCAATCCGCCCCTGGTTTGTTCTGTTTAGCTTATACTTCATATTATGAACGGTTAGGAAGACTGTTCTTACTGTAAATGGGACACGAAACTCTATAATTATAAGGCGAAGATAGGAAACCATGCATCGATCGAGGACGTTCACTGTCTTTAAATGTTTACTAAGTCAAACATGGAATTACGTCACTAGAGCTCTTACTTTCTATAATTGATACAACTAATGATGACTGATATCATAACAATTGGGATTAATGGTATAGTTTAATACATCCTTTAACACCCTGTAGTGCCTCCTCTAGCTTGAATACGTGTGGAGATATAGTCTAGTATGGAGGTATAGATACGTTCTATGCAGTGATTACTATCTTGTGCACGCGCGTACAAAGCCGCCGTAGCTCAGTGGTAGAACGTTGCAGTAACATTTGGGAGGTCTTGGGTTCGATTCCAGCAGTCGATCATCCTGACTGAGGTTTTTCCAGGGTTTCTCCTCAGTCACACCAGGCAAATGCCGGAATGGCATCTTCAAGATAGGCCTGGCCGACATCTTTTCGAATCCTTTCCCCTATCCCGGCCTGAGCTTTAGATGCCTAAAAGGCATAAATAAAATTCAAATTCAACTATCTTGCGCCACATTTGAACAAAGTGTTTCTCGAAATCCCACATGTTTGTTGTTGAATAAACTGTCTCTCCAGGTAGTCTCACTGGTGTTCAATAGGAAACAAATCTGAAGATCGAGTGACTCACCAAACAATGGCACAATTGTTGGAGCACTTAAAAAAAAACACGGGCTGTGTGTGTGAGAGAGAGAATTATCCTGTTGTAAAAATGGATCCTTGTGGACTGGCCATGAAAGCCCACCTCAAAAGTTAGCGATTTCGAATTCTGGCATTCATAATGCCATACCGTGAATTTTAAAGTCACAACTGAAAATCGACTTAATTTTCATAGAATATCTTAGACGCTGGTAGCAGGAAACGGTTTCAATCATAATAATAATAATAATAATCCCATAAAGTTTTATGTTTGGGTGTTTTGAGGAACATTCAGTTTGAATCTGAAATAGCAAGTTTTCAATTTGGAAAACCAAGACGGCTGTAATGATCTGATATGGTCTGCAACCCTAAATGTGCCATTCCAAACTTGAATCGCTTAGTATAGAGGTGATTGCTAACATGGTTAATCCGTATACGAAGTTTCTTTTTCTCCAAAACAATCTTACTTGCTTTTATAGCTGGGCTTAGAGTTAGGTAACACAGTTCCCCTTCTTCCTTTCAGTGCAATTTTTAAAAGCCGGTATTCGTGAAAAGTTTTCCCTCACAT
>JAGDQP010002689.1:61111-71273 GCA_022664845.1 Lepisma saccharinum | reverse complement strand
TCCCTCACATTTATTTAATTTCTTTTGTTGTTAGAACTTAGGAAACGAAAGAGAACGTGATCAACATATGTGAAGACGAAAGCTGGACTTCTAGAAAAAATGTTTTCCTGTTTTCTTTCTGGATACAATTTCTGAATACAAATGGATTGGAATATGTCTATATCGGAAGATATCGTTTCCGGAAGATACGTAATTGAATGAATAATTTATCAGAATTCAGCATATTTTTTTTTTTTTCTCGAACAACGTCTCATCTTTTCTTCTTCACTCCTAAGAGAAAATACCTTCAACCACCCGGAAACCTCTTCATTGGGCTTTCTCAGCATACAATACAGTCAGTGATTCTGCCAGCTCCATCTATGGAGGGTGTTACCCCCCAAAATTCCCGAGCGCGCCCCCAACTACAAAATTTTTACAGTCAAAATTCGATAGTAACCCTGCAAAACTACATTCGTTAGACCATCCCAGTTTTGACTTTACACCCCCATCCCAAATTGAAAATACTGGCAGAATCCCTGAACGCAGTGTCGATGAAAGTTTTAGGATCCATTAATTTTTGGTCTTGTGCACCATGATAGAAATGCAAGTTAATTTAGGCTAAAGTGGGCCCAGGTGATTATGTCAAAAAGTACAACCACAGAAAAACATACAGACAAGTAACCTACATGAATAAATACGTACGCATTTCTTTCTGGTTTCGAAGAAGTTTCTTATTTCACTGGTAGATGGCTCTGAAGTCAATAGCTTATTTTCTTAAAGATCCAAGTCAACTGAAGTTCTGTAATTCGTTCAGCGTTTAATGTTAGCTGAAATAATGGTCGTACGCACCAATCATAAGCTTCGATTTATAAGGAGATTTAAGAAAATAAGTTACTGAGATCAGGGCCATCTATGAATGAAGAAAGGAACTTCTTCGAAGCAAGAAAGAGATGCGTACATATATATTTATGTTGGCTGCGTCTCTGTATAGTCCTCTGTAGTATTACTTTGTAAAGTACACTTAAATCTTTAATTATTTTTGGACTGAGAAATGTTTAGCATTTTTAGGTCATTACTAAAACATTTAGTATTTTCGTTTTAAACTGTTTTAAAAATTGAGTTCTACTGAAAGGACACTAGATGGACAACGTAGTTTATGTATAAAGAAGGGAAAATCATTGATTTTTCTGAAAACTTATTTTAAAGTAATTTTCCTTTGTTTATTTCCAGTTAAATAGTTAACCATATTTCTAACTTACTGTGTAATCATCAGTTGTACTAAGTAAGTTTTTCAGTTTTTTAGTATGAAAATTACCATAATTTTTCTACATTACCGGTGTATATTGGACTACATGTTTCTCTTATCAGAGAGCACTAATTTCAGATTAATATAAAATCCTGCTAAAAGATTAAAAAATTATTCCATAAGATTACACGCCCAAAAACCTTGTAAATTTATAATCCTGTAATATTCTAGATCCGAAAACCGTATACGGACTTAAACGACTAAACAGGTTAAAAAAAAAAAACTTAAAAAACACACTTTTCTTAAACAATTCGTAATCTAAAAAGTAAAAACTAGCCTGGGGTGCGCTCTCATATACATTCACTTTATAAATTCTTCAATTGACGCACCTCATGCTTTTCTTTTTAATCATGCATAAAAACTATTATTTTTTTTACTTTTTAGTACGAATTCGTTTCAGAAAAGTGTTTTAAAACCTTTTTTTATTATTATTTTTCGAGTTATTTCGGCGTTCGGATACTTTTTCTCAATCTAATGTTTTGTGATACACATCCTAAAGTATTCTGCAACCAGTCAAACGACAAATCGTTGCAGGCTAGTATTTATTTTAGGATTAAGAAGTCCACATAAAAATTATTGAAATATGTTTTTAAATATATAAATATATGAAAGTAACAATGGAATATTGTATATTTGAATTTCGAATATTGAATATTTCGGAGCTTGCCGTTTGGTCTATTCCCGTTTCGCCTACTGACACATTTATATCATTGTCTTCATCTCATCTTAAATGTAGGCGAAACGGGAATTCCCGTTTTACCTACGCTCTCTTAAAGAAGATATTTAGTGTCTGAGGCAATTTTCTTGCAACGATTCATTAATGATATTCAAAGCTCTGTCATGATTCGATATGATTTTGTCCCCGCCCCCCCGGCCTTCGTAAATAGTATTTTTATGTACAGTTCATTAAAAGCTTATTTTACAGAAAGAAAGCAAAAGCTGTATCGTGATTGGCTGTGCTACTGAGCGTAGTGGCCAATCACAAAAATAAAAAAAAAGTAAACAAAAGAGGGAAAGGATAGAGAGAGAGGCGGGTACACTCGTAGCAAAGAAAAACAATTTTTGGTATTCCTATAATATGGTTACACATATATTTCAAAATAAACGTGTATCTATTACATAACCTTTATAATTTAGGCTACAATGTCACTCATTGTCCCCGTTTATTATATGCAATGTTTACAAGTGAAGTTATGTTTATCGCAGATCCTCCTGCTTGAAACGTTAATCTTCCAAATGTAAGTAATATGAAACTGCATCTACATAATGAATTAAATCTATGTGCCCTGAACGTAATCTAGATTTTAATGCCTTCATCAACGCGCCTATACTTTAACTTTTTTGCTCTCGGTTTCTTCCCAACTTCTAGAAACTGCATCGAGGTTTCATTCTCAGCTTGCTCTTGTTGGAGTGATTCTAGAAGAATGAATATATTTGGGTGCTCCTTAGTTAATCTTCTGTTTAACTTTGCTTGCCATGACTCCACGACATTGTTGGTTCTGTCCTCTAAAGAATCATAGTGGTTCCATAAATCACTAGAAAAGGAATAAAAAAGAATATTATAAATAATTATAAATATTATAGTTTAGTGGATAAAATAGAAAAGACTGACTAACTTAGGATACACGTCAAGTAAAAAGCTAATTCTTAAATAATATTCATGACAGTTTCTGTAGAACATTAGAGACGTTACATCAAAAGAGAAGCACAGCAGAGAAACTACAAGAATATTACTCCTGCATAGTTTGAGACTAAACGTTAAAATTATATGCTCATTGGTCTGCTTTATCGAGGCAATCACTGGTTATATAAACTAAGATTATGTGCTGAAGAAATTAATAAATGCACATAGTTTGAAGATATGAAAGCAATACTCACGGCGTGAATATGGCGCCTGTCTCATCGATCCAAGTATCTACCATATAATCATGAAAAGCAGTCTTGTTTTGTACTTCTGGCACAGTTTCCTGCATCAGCAGAAAGACATCTTGAATATTGTCAACAGGAACAAGTGGCATAGCTGCAGCGCGGCGAATCCATGTCTTAACACCTTTATCTTCTCGATGCAGAGTGGACAATCCAAACTCTTGAACTTTCCTCCATACACATTGTGCATAATGGAAAAAGCACCCACGGACAACGGTATTTGGCAAAATTTCGTGAATAGCTGGTATTGTTGCCCGCTCAAAGTCTATTATTATTTTAGTCGGATTGAAGTCAAAGCCATTTTCTGTTGATTTTTCCTTAATTAAACGAAGCAGCCTGCAATAGTTTTCCTTCTTTCTGCTCGTAAGCAAGCAGACCAAAATGGGAAGACCTGCCCCATGTACCTACTATGTAAAGTATACAACTGGCTGAACAGACGTGGAACAGCTTTAAATGTCCCATCCATGAAAACCACCTCTGCGCTCGCGAGTTTTCTAAGATTGTCTGTGGTTCCAAAAACCTGTAAAAAGGGAACAACACTGTAATTAGTTAAAAAAAGAAACTCTTAAAATAAAATCTTGCAAAACATTTATGTTCATCTACACTTAACACAATTATATTGCCAGTATAAATCCTAGTTTAAACTTCCCCGAAAAACGGGCGTTGTATTATATGATCTACTTCATATAGAAATATTCACATGACCTACCAATAAGCGATCTGACCCAACACCATCATCAATTAAAAGGAACTCCTTCCCATTCAAAGTCTCCTTCCATCTGCCTTCCAAAACAAGGGAATCAAGTGTCTGCGGAAGTTGCGGACGATGCTTACGTCGCTCGTTGTGCATCGTGTGTTTAATTCCATCAAATGTCGGGAGGGCGGCAGCTACTTCTTGCTGTAATTCCTTGTTTGCAAGAACTTCCCTGCAAATGGAGAAATAAAGGTGTTATTTCTCGTAACTAGTTTCCTGTTGTGAAACATCACAACGTCAATGCTCATATCAATCGAACATCAGTAAGTTTACCTAAGTCTCACATGCGACACATATCTCACATGCTACAAACAGCCAAATAGAGAACGGCAATTGGCGTATTATATTTATGGTTGAAACTTTCATGGATCAAGGGTTTCATAACCACTGAAGCAATCAAGTTATTTTAACACTTAACCACTTAATAATTAAAAGTAACATACCTATAAACTTTTGTAACGGCTTCCAAAGGATTATCCCGCACTTTCTTCTTCATACCGTCGATCAAAGTTCTTGCTTCAATTTTTGTTTCTTCTGGTCCATGTCCATGTATACCCGACTTTGAGACTATCTCTTCCTCAATAACAACAACTGTTGCTTTGCACCCTTGCCTGCATTTCCAATATGACTTTTCTTTGTCTCGCCTATTGATACGGTATAAAAAGCCATCGCAACACAGTAATTTATCCACCATGTTTTGTGCTTACGAACACCAACATTTTCCTTCAATAAACAATCCCTCTTCACTTATGAATTAACAATCACTCTTCACCGCTCCCTGTGCTTCTGAAACTTTCACTTTTGTGATTGGTCACTACGCCCAGTAGCACAACCAATCACGATACAGCTTTCGCTTTCTTTCTGTAAAATAAACTTTGAATGAACTGTACATAAAAATAACATTTACGAAGGCCGGGACGGGGGGGACAAAATCATATTGGCTAGAATCATATCGAATCATGACAGAGCCTTGACTCTCCTTAATGAATCGTTGCAAGAAAATTCCCTCAGACACTAAATATCCCTTTCTTTAAGAAAGCGTAGGCGAAACGTGAATAGGCAAAATGGGAAGTACCCATGAATATTCTGAAATATTTTATGCTACGCCGTCAGTCACAGAAAAGATATGGGTGTTACTTTAGAATAGCCAGTAATAATTAAATCACATGACACAAAATAATGCTGATGGGGGCATCTCTCCCAAACATCAGTTGGGGGAACATCTTTCCCAGAGATAACTAGGTCATCTCTTCGTTTTTGCCGGGAGAGACGCCCCAATCTAGTACTTTCCTGCCAACTGCCAAACACGGACAAAAATAGTGACGACTGACAGCGGCTTTCATGTTTTCACCACTCCGATTACAAAATGCAATTAATATTTTATTTAGCACAGACATATAAAATCCATATACTTCTTATGGGGATCTATTTCTTCAAATTCTATAAGAATTTCAAATGTTTCAACCTCGGCACAGCAGCATGTAATTTGCGTGTGGAATAGAACACAAATTATATACATTCTTGCTTTCATTAATACACACAACCATCGACAACATTATGAGCAAAATTGAATTTTTCTCAAATTATAAATGAATCGGAACTGTTTGATGCATCATCGGATTTGATTTTAGGAACTTTTTGTTACAATAATTAAAGCATAGTTTTCGTGGCCTTATATCTTCTAACCATTGATACAACGTATCAATTAACTTTATGTATTAACATGCTAAGAAGTGCTAGGGATTCAATATAGCTAGCTGAAGATGTACACTTCGCTGTAAAAGACTTGCGACTCTCATTGTCCGGCAGCTAGGTAACCCAATTCACTTCTTTTTATCGTGTAATTGATTCATGTAAAGAGTTCGGTCTTTCTTCTTCCCTTCCGTTTAGAAAGAATCATTAAACAATGTTCTGAAACAAACCGAAACTGAGAGTGACGAATGTCAGTAAGACAAGAGTTGTAGAAGGAAGTTTACATAAAGTGGAAACGTAGAGAAAAGAAGAGAGAGAGAGAACAAGTAGCAATGTAAAGAAGGGAGATATAGCAAAGAAAATATAAGGGACAAAATCAAAATCCGCCTTGAATTGAACAGTGAGATAACAAAGAGTCTTATAGTATTGTGTGCAAATAATTAAAATGTCCAGACTGATTGTTTCGAAAAACTTCGTTCACTTTTAAACTTTTGTCCAAAAGTGATCGTCAGATTAAAATTACGCAAATCCCAAGACAACATAACAGTTCTGAAACACACATTTAATACAGAAGCCAGCACTGGTATGCGACATTGAATGTTGTCGTTCGCAATACATCGTAACCAAACTAGAAGGTCCAGTAGCACATACCTACATCTCCAGCTTGCTAATGTAAACTAGTTATATAGTGTATTGCGTGAAATTAATACATTACCGTACTGATTGGACATCGAAATACATAAACTTTTAATGTCTACTAACGAACGGCTTCTTTTTGCCTAAGAAATGCATTTTCAACCGTGAGCAATGATGTCCCTTGGTCAACGGAACTTTTGGAAGAAGAATGGAGAAAAAACTCTCTCTCTTGAGGATATTATCTCGACTTTCGCTTTGGTAGAATTGAAGAGTGTCGCCAGGACTTTTCCCAAGGGTGGGAACAGTAAGGACACAGACACACACAAACACACACCTATTTTCACATATGCGTGTGTGAGTGTGCGTCATTGTATAAGATATTGTGTATATATATATTTAGGCAAAAAGTACCATTCATTAATAGACATTAAATGTTTATGTAAATTTGATGTCCAATCAGCATGGCAATATATTATTTAAATGCAAGATGGATAGATGAAATCTATAGTCTTTCAGGAGCTACATGGATGAAGATAGCAGCAGACTGAGATATGTGGGGAGAAATGGAGGATGTCTTCATCCAGCAGTGGATAGAAAACGGCTGAATATGATGATGATATATTATTTATTAGGCTTACATAATATTACAGAACGTTTATGAGATTACACTTTAATATTTTCTCAAATATCTCTTCTGGAAAATTAGTTTATTCTCCTTCTCGTTATAACAGTCTGTGTAGCCACCTACTGTCCCTGGCACCATTTATGTAACAGTCGGTACCATTTACTGTTTCGGGCACAGTTTATGTAAGAATACGAAGTAGGGATAATTCGTACCACTTAAGATTACAAGGTCCTGGCTCAGTCTGTACCGCCCTATATGATGCTGAATTATGAGTTATTCGCCTGCTTTTAGCATACTGGCCACCATCAAGAACATATCGACGATCATTTCCCGCTCTAACAGGTTTTAACTATAGTGGGAACCTCCAACGAAATGGATCATCACCAACTAAGTAAACGCTGAATGAACTTGGAAATAACCAAAGATAGGTTTTAATCCAAGGAGCAATTGTTACTGTATAGGAATATCCCCATAAGGGTATTCGACTACCTCAGGAATTGCCAAGATATCCTGAAATGCAAAGAATATAAATAAAAAACTACCTTTCAAAGTGAAAAGGTATATTATTAGATCTTCTGATCATTTTCTGATTTCAGTTACACAGCCGTTTGGGTCACTGAAATACATCTCACAACTTTCTACGAGCTGGTAGCATCCATTGCTCCAGAATCGTGAAGTAAGTAATGAGTTTTTATTTCTTCTGAATGGAACGATAAAGAATGTTCATTAATATTAAATCATATGTATGTTTACATATATATTATATAATTACACTCGTAAACACACATTGATGGGGTTGATGCGCGGGCGACATCTGCTATGCTCGGCCGCGACGATACTCTAGTCCTCCAAACACACTTCATTATTGTTTTTAGTTTTGTCCACATGTGAGCGGTTTATCACCCGGTTACATCGTAATACTGATGTTTGTATTGGCAAGACAAGAGAGTGTCATTTTTTTTTTTTTATTTAAGGTAGCAACTTATTAAAATCTGAAACCGAGGGAAAGGCAGACCTACCTC
Source organism: Lepisma saccharinum (assembly GCA_022664845.1). NCBI lineage: Eukaryota > Metazoa > Arthropoda > Insecta > Zygentoma > Lepismatidae > Lepisma > Lepisma saccharinum. Next base: position 63,333 of record JAGDQP010002689.1, on the reverse strand, counting down.
ATCCAACAAAAAGTATCACGAAAAACGAGTCTGTTGGCGGAACTCACATAGATACAGCTAATTTCGGATCTAGCGAACTATTAGCCCGATTTTGATGCTTGAACTTGCATTTGAAAGCTCTTTGCCATACTAAGACACAGAAAATTTTTTGGATCAGTAAAACCTCCCTGGGACCCCTTAGAGCGGTTCGAAAAAAAAGTCAAAATTTCACATTTCTGATGATAATACTGAACCCATACCATATAGGCAGCCGAAGCTTGCGGAATCTTAATCTACGCTTCAAAACCTTCCAAACGGTGTATCAAAATCGGTGAAGAGGGTCAAAAGTTATGACTTTTTTTTTTCTTATAAAAATCACATAATTTTAAAAAATAATCGAAAAGTGTGTCTGTCATTCTGTCAGCCTTTTTGCTTTAGCCCCAAATGGTTGGTACCAGGCGGTTTTGGGGGGTCAATTGCGGGTCTCGTTGGGATAAAAAAAAATGCTCATTTTTTAATAGGAGTTATTGTTTTCGAGATATGGAGCTTACCATGGTCCAAAATCGACCTTTTGTATGAAGACTATGTTTACTTCTTACTCGATTTCAACCAAATGGCGAAAGAATGTTTGCCTATGGAAAAATGTAATCCGCGCAAAATTTGGACTAAATCGGTGTATGCATATATTATTTTTATGCATTTTTTTTAATAGGTAGGCTTACAAAAAAATAAGTGATATCAGTACAGAAACCCCTTCGAGATGAAGGCAAGGGTGACGCAAGAATTCTACTCATTGTCAGAAAAGAAATGATATCCCTTTTGCAAGTGATTTTCTTTGTATCACTTGCAAAATGGATATCACTTCTTTTGTGAGTATAATTCTTGCGTCACTATTCCCTTTACCCCGAAGGTTTTTTTTTTTTTTTTTGTAATGATAAAGTATACACAAGATTATGTGAAACAGCACGGGCAAGTTCATCTGGTACTTATTTCATAGTTACCATATTATTGACAAAAGTATTTTTGTCTATATTAATAGTAAGATAATTTCACTACCTTGGTTAGTGTAATATCAATTCCTTAGTATCACAAGAAAGGGGGTGGCACAGAGTTTTACCGAGCGCAATTTTGTCTTTCAACCTAACCTACTGTGCAAGAATACCTTAGTTAAGTCAGTGAAGACTGGTGGCGAGAGGCCGCTTTCGTGGTGATGCCTGTGCACCTGCACTCTGCCTCGGATATCAGCCCGAGCGTAGTTCGGGCACGTTAACAGTAGTGCCGTCCTTGGAAGCTAATTGATCGATTAGAACGAAAGCTACAAATCAACATAACTAAGCGGGGTAGGAGTGTCGTCGGTATACCATGTATTTTAAGGACTTACAGTTCCTACACTTTATAAAAACACACGAATCGCTTCTGGATTAGCGAAAGGCCACAAAATTAAAACTGTTATGTTGCGTAAGAACTCTGCTAAACTCACACGTTCCACATTTCAAACGTACACAGAACACAACATATTAGTTTTGTTATTGTTGTTTTCAGATTGTAAATGAAGTTATATAAGATATATAACTTCCAACAGGGGTGTGTTCCAAAGAATTTAACAAGGGGACTCGCTCAGAAATCACGAAACGCACGGAAAAAGCATCAAATACACTCACACTCGTATACCTACAGGGTGGCACGTAATAATAAATACAGCGAACATATTATTCGCGATAATGTTATTGCATAGCCATTGAACAGTGGCGTATCGTCCTTATATTGAATAATGAGAACTATGTGAAAAATAAAATGAGTTATAGGATATGGTTAAATCAGAAAAGTACGTTCATTTTATTGTCTTTTCCTCGTGAGAAATTTAACAAAGATCTTGGAACAAATATAAAAAAAATAATGAAAGGTTCCTCTCCAGCACACCACTGACTTCCAGCCTGTAAGCTGGGAAGGAAATGGTCCAGATTAATTTCTACCAATTTAAAAATGTTTCTATAATGTCAGTGTAAATGTTACCTACATCAATATATAGTTCTAATAATTAAAAATCCCTTTCGGTAGGCCTACAGGCTGAGGTAGATTTCGAAGTTTTTTTTTATTTTCAAAAATTCAAATCTCCCTTATATGAGAGCTATCGAGAAACTATTTATTGATTTGTAGATTATTCATCAAGAGCTGTTCAACGATACCTCACAAGACGTATATATATATATATATATATATATATATATATATATATATATATA
>JAGDQP010002689.1:0-61011 GCA_022664845.1 Lepisma saccharinum | reverse complement strand
TATATATATATATATATATATATATATATATATATACTCGCTTTGTTTCGCTGGGAGCGCTGCCCCCAGACCCCCGTAGGGAGTTCCCCCCAACTTCAGTGCTTTTCAGAGGATGAGCCTCCTTTATCTTAACCAAAATCTCCCTGCAGCACTATACCACCATGGTGTCCATCTGCACCCTCCCACGGGGGGCTGCGTCCCCAAAGGGGAGGTTTGCCCCATTTATTTCGTTTCTCTACCTTCAATGATTTGGAAATTGGGTTTTGGGGGCGACTATTTTGGATCCAAGTTGACAACTCTTTGAAAGTTTTCTTATATTGTCGTGACCTACTTGTGATGGTACACCTTCAAGTAAAATTTCATTTATCCAGCTCAAACGGTGTGCAAAATGGGATTTTGGGGCGGCCATTTTGGATCCAAGATGGCGACTATTCCCAAATGTTGTAATATTTCCCTAAACTACTCGTCATAATGCACCTTTATGCCAAATTTCGTTTCTCTAGTTCAAACGGTGTGGAAAATGTTTTAGGTCCGCCATTTTGGATCCAAGATGGAGTCTTTGGATACATCATGTAATATTTCAGTAACATACAAGTTATAATGTACCTTGTTACCAAATTTGATAGGTGCAGCCGTTTAGGCTGTGTACTCTATACAACAATGGGTTCGGCGGCCATTTTGGATCCAAGACGGCGACTTTTTCAACATTTCGTAATATTTTTTTGAACTACTAGTAACAATACTAGTACCTTTGTGCCAAATTTTGTATCTCTAGCTCAAATGATAGGGAAAATACATTTCTTGCTTCCGCCATTTTGGATCCAAGATGGCGTCTTTAAATTCATTAGGTAACATTTTCGTAATTAAACAGTGATGTTGTACCTTTATGCCAAATTTGATTTCAATATCCCCAGCGGTTTAGGCTGTGTATTCTATACAACAATGGGCTCGGCGGCCATTTTGGATCCAAGATGACGACCGATTTTGCTCATTAACGAACTTACCCGAGCTATTAAGCCTAGAAATAACATATTAAAATTTGATTCGAATATCTTCAAAATTATGGCCGCTAGCTTGTTAATACATAGATATCGTACGGATCTCAAAAGGTAGATTTTTCTTCGAAATCTACCTAAAAACACTCACTGAAGTATTGAAATTAACACAGAAAATTGACAAAAATTCTGTATACACAATGAATTGATGTGCCATGTTGGTGTAATGGATAGTATACTTAGCAGGCAACTGGAAGATCCGGATTTGAGTCCCGGTTACAGCAGTTGTAATTTTATCTGTGTGAATTTCAATATTTACCTAACACAAAGTTCTTGTGAAAAAAGGGAATTACATACTTACTGAAGTATGTTTTATTTAAATCGTTGGAGATAAAACATACACACACACACTCGGAAAGAGAGAGAGAGAAACAAGTATTACAAAATGATAACTAACTGCTAGAAATGTTTCAATCCAAAACCGCAAACGATCCCTAAGTTATAGCGTTTTTTAGGGTATTAAATACACGGGAGTAAATGGGACAGTTCAACACTAAAATGCGTTTTACAAGAAATCACCTTTGTTGGACATACCCCCTTCTTTCCCTGTACTGTTCAATTAAGTTCGTAGTATAAACTATGATAATGTGCACATAATGAAACTAGTGTGTTTCATTATATGAAGAAAGCTAAGCATATTAAAAGAACCTGCCATCTTTACTCAATTAAAAAGGCACGTAGAAATCGAGATTAATGAATTTAAATCTAGCATCAGTCTCTATCTGCATCGGTTCAGACGTTACAGACAGACAAACAAAGTGGAAATAAGAGAAGACTTAATATTTTTTTAACAAAACACAAAAGAATAAACCAAAAAGAGCAGTCAAAATGACTGAAAGGAAGTGGAAACATAGTTTAACGTTACGTTTTTTTAAAAATCTATTTTTATCTTTCGGAATTCTGACATATAGATAGATTTATTTTTCTACATAGAATTCCGATATCCTGTCCAATCGTATTTTCTTCTTTTTCTCTTCTTCGCTGTTCAAATTTTTCCAGCAAAAGAACGTGACCGTCATCTTGAAACAAAACCTGGACTTCTGGGAGCTACAGTAAATTTTTCTACGCTATCAAATATTTACAACACAATTTTTTTTCTTCTCTCTTGGATACATTTCAGAATACAAATGATATACAAAAAAAACTAATATGGTAGACAGAATATAATCTAATTGAATGAATAATTTATCAGAATTTTCAGGATATCCTTTGTACTAACAGGAAAGTACTTTTTATGCTTTTGCAAGCACGAAAAAGGCCTTAGATGCGATAGAAATGGACAATCAAATTGTACAGCGAATACAAAGTAACATTTATTTTGGTCGATAGATGGTGTTGTCGCCATTGGTAAGTAATTTAGAATACTGCCGGTAGAAAAAAGTGCTACATACTTCTTATTTTGAGCTTCAGAAGCTACAAAGAATCAAGTTATTCATGGAGATTGCTTCTAAAATACGATAAAATTTGTTTTCAATTCTTTACTCTTAGTTTTACATAACATTTGTAAGTATTTACATAGATTTGGAGCATAAAAGTTGTATTAGTAAAATAGGTTTCCAGGCTATTACTTCTGTATACCAACCAATCACGATATACCAACTCTTGGCATTCATAACCATTGTCCTGCAAAACATTCACCCTTTCCAAAGACACCATATCCTTGCTCATATTCAATATGCAGCCAAAACTACCTTACATGTCGCTTTTAACGCTACATATTCTGGACCATACGCTCATTTTCTTGCAAGTGCCGAAACAGCAGTATAAATCATACCATATAGACCAACACAAAATGTATAAAATGATGGCTTTAGTCTTTCTATTTATAAATATCAGATCCATACTCACGCATAAACCGTTATTTGAACACCTGCTCCTAGAAGAAGACGCTCATGCATTTTTACTAAATAAAACACACCTAAAACTAAAAGACACTTGCAAAATATCACGTTTCACAATGCTTCGTCAAGATAGCACGATACCAGCGCAGCGAGCAAACGGAGGTGTCGCCATAGGATTTTCGCAAAAAATAACCTACCGTGAATACACTGTAAACACACCAAATCTACCTGAATACCTCAGCACTACATTATACTATAAACAGATCTATATCACTCTCGCTACAATTTATGTAAGACCTGATCATTCCATCCCCAACTCATTCTTTACTTACATCTCAAACCACTTCAGAACATACATAATTATGACCGACATAAACATACACAGCCGACCTGATCACGAAAAGCAAGTCTTCAAAGATTTCATAACTTTACAAACCACTGGAACAATTCACCATATCCCTAAACCAACCAGACCATGTTCCAATACCACTCCAGACGTAGTCATAATCTCAACCAACATCAGCCATAGATGCACCTTACACGTAATAGATCTAATAGGCAGCGATCATGCACCGATTAAACTTTCAGTACAATCTCCAAATCATATTGACCAAACGTGCAATACGCAACCACGAATCATGCTACGCTTTGATCGCGCCGACTGGAACAGATATAGACAATACATCGAATCACAAGTTGAAACCCTGACAACACCAGAAAAAGAAAACGAACTTCATCATAGTCTAGACAAAATCACGACATCAATCCAACAAGCATCAGAGAAATACACCCTCTATTCCAAAAGAAACCGAACGTTTTAAAAAAACAAAAAAACAATGTACATTTTGGAACAAATCATTTTTATTAATCAATGTATTCCCCTTCTGCATCGATACACATATTTGCACGCTCCAACAAGTTGTCAAACGACTTCTCCATGTCCTTTATTGGAATGGTCTTTAGGACGGCGGTCGTCGCCTTCTCAATGGCTTCAATCGATGCGTGCCACTTTCCTTTCATCGCCAAATGCAGTTTCGGGAACAGATAGAAATCGCACGGAGCGAGATCTGGTGAATAGGGCGGATGATGCAAACGAATAATGTGATTTTTGACCAAAAATTAAGTTACAAGTCGCGAACGATGTGATGGTGCATTATCGTCCAAAAGAGTCCAACTGCCGATTTCTCGATATTCGGGCCGAATACGACGAATTCTTGCCAGCAAACGCTTCATGACGCCCAAGTAAAACTCTCCAGTGAAAAACAAATCAGCATCACCTTAACTTTTGACTTCACCAAGCGACTTTTTTTGGGTGGTCCTTCATCCGGCGCTCTCCATTCAGCACTTTGCCGCTTTGTTTCGGGCTCATATTCAAAACACCACGTCTCGTCACCAGTTACAATCGATTTCAAGAAGTTTCGATCCTGCCGAGCACTTTTAACAATGTCTTTGCAATGCGCAATTCGATCAACGTTTTGGTCTTCGGTGAGTTTGTGTGGTACAAACCGCGAATTAACCTTCTTAAGGCCCAAAACTTCGGTCAAAATGCGGTATGCGGTTGTTTGAGGAATGCCTAATTCCATTTCAATAACTTTCACCGACGCTTTTTTGTTATGTTTGATGAATTCACGCACTTTTTCGATGTTTTCTTCCGATAATCCGGTTCTGGGACGGCCTGATCTTTCATCATCATCCAGCGTCTCTCTACCCGATTTGAATCGCCTGAACCACTCGTAAACTTGCGTACGGGATAGACACTCATCACCATATGCATTTTGTAGCATTTGGTGCGTTTCAGTAAAAGGTTTACCCAGTTTAACACAAAACTCAATTGCAGCTCGTTGTTTGAAACTCATTTTCCGACCGATGTACACAACACACTGACAGTTGAAACGCAATAACTTTGTTGCCGTGCATCCAAATGTCATGACATTTATACCAGTTGTCAATGAGGGACTACGCCATCTACCGGTAAAATATTACAACAGATGGCACTAGTGGTACTATTTGTTTTCAAAAGTTCGGTTTCTTTTGGAATGGAGGGTGTACATCTCAACTACCAAAGTTCACAATTCTAGCTTACCACCACAATACTTACCCCTCATCAAACGTTCAAGAGAACTCTATCGAGACTACCAACGCACTCGTAATCCAGAATCTCTAAGACTCCACAGACAACTACAAAAAACAGTACGAAATTATTTGAAGGCTTATAAACTCAGGCAATGGAAAAAAACCTGCAATAATCTAGCTGAAAATACACATCCCACTAAATTCTGGAAACGTTTTAATACACTTACAGGCAAATACACCAAACCACATTATCCCTTACTGCACCACGATGAAGCACTTCATACTGACAAAGAAAACGCCAATGCATTCGCAGACTATTTACAAGAAATTTTCACCCCTCAGTTTCCTTTCAATCCATTCCGACAGAATCCTGCAGACGGAATTAACCTCTCTTCTTCTCATCTACAACCAAATCAAAATCACACACTTTCTGACCACCCACTGATCGCTCCCATCACCCACGAGGACATCACCCATGCCATTAGTAACAAACAAAACTCTGCATCGGGCCATGACAAAATCACATAGGAATCTCCACTTATCCTTCTCCATCTCCTCGCCACAATATATACCTTCATCCTCCGAACCGGCTACATCCCACCAGAATGGAAACCCTCGATGTTCCTAAAACCCAAAAAACCTCCAAATTCCGTTTCTTCCTATAGACCAACACACCTAACCCCATCCCTTGAAAAAATCCTAGTGAAACGCCTCCATGAACATTTACAAACCCATAACCTTCTCCCTCTATATCAAGCCGGCTTCCGACCAAACTTTAGCATTACCGACCAACTCCTTCGGCTCACCAACCAAATAACTATAGACTACAACAAATCCCTTCCTTCCTGTTTAACCCTCTTCGATTTAGAAAAAGCATTTGACAAAGTATGGCATCGAGCACTTCTCTACAAATTACAGTTCTTTCACCTTCCTGCCACTTATCTTCGTTTCATTTTCAACTTCATCTCTTCCCGACTTGCGTATATCAGCATCAATAATAGTCTATCCCATCCCATATTCCTGCATTGCGGAGTACCACAAGGATCAGCCCTATCACCACTTCTTTACATACTTTTCGTTGCCGACCTCCCTCCCCTTCCACAGAATATACAAGTTTTCCAATACGCAGACGACACCGCTTTTCTCGCCCTAAGTACCAGAATTCAACACATAAATAGCACAATGAACGAAGCAATCAACTCCTTCACCTCGTGATGCAGTAAATCGGGTCTCACAATAAACTCCAATAAAACACAGACTATCATCTTTCTCCCTCCAAAACGCAGATCTTGAGTTCGAACAACCAAAAGAAACTGAATCTCACTGTCCTACAAGAACGCATCAAACCATCAAATCAGGTCACTTACCTAGTCATAGTTTTTGACAAACATCTTACTTGGCGCCCACACTTGCAGACCGTCATTACAAAAGCCTGAAACAGACTAAATCTCATTAAAAGACTGACCGGAACAACATGGGGACTCAAAGTTAGCTCAGTTATTAATACATATAAAGCATTTCTCCGACCAGTGTTGACATACGGATTTACTGCTTGGATTAACGCATCCCATGACGTCTACAAGAAACTACAAATCCTGGAAAGACACGCCCTCCGCATTGCCTACAGAGTAAAATTACCCAGTCCCACCCGCGAACTTTACGACAGAATAAATTTTCCTCATCTGCTTTATCATCTGGAAACACTACGTCTAAAATACATAAGGCAGCGCTATGACACGCAGCATCCTTTACTTACCGACATAATCCAAACACAACAAAACGACAACATACAGAACAATAACAATAGACCACTCTCAACACTTCTCACCATATATACCAATATACATTACCACCCGACGACCCAGAAGAAGCATTCATTCGTCAACTTTGCTCATTCGATCTTCCACATCACCTTTCGCCTTCATATATTGCACAGTAACCATCTTGAACTAACAGAGCTCTCACCTGTCTCCATCACGGTCTAGAGGAGCTCCTAGACCAGAAGAATATCAATTATTTGTCTTTAATTGTGCCAAAGTGTTGTGACGTTTAGTGCACCTCATCATCACATCATCCAGATCTGATTCCTTCCCCATCTATATGAATGATTATGAGGAAAACTCATAACGACCAGATAATGAAAAATTAAATAAAGTTTAATGATACAACAAACCCATTTAGCCCATCCACTTTCCAATGTCCTTACCAAGTTCAGTTTACCTTCCCTTCCCATTTAGAGGGTGTAACCTTTGGGGGAGCTAGCCACGGCTGGCAAAAAAAAAAAATTCGCAGAAATTAATATTCCTGTAATTACTCCAGGCATTTTGCAACATAACTCGGAACTAATTGCAATAGAATTTATGTTTGTTTTATTTACCTCTATATTGTCCTTGACACTCCCCTACAATATTTATCCAAAGCTAAGTAATGTAATAAAGACAGTTTCTGAAGAATTACTGGAGTGTAGACTGAATATCTTGAAGTCTACTGACGGACATATTCTCGTAGGGACTGAGGAATTCATTAAAAAATAAAAAGCTAACAGCAATAAATTACAACCTAAACAGGACGCAAACATAGTTGATACTGATGATGGATCCTAATAAACAGAAACTAGCCATCACAACCCCCATCAAATCTCTTAAATTACTTTACATAAATATAAATGCATTACGTAAAAAATTACAGAAAACTCTTCAACTTGCTAGAAATGTCATCATAATAAATTAAAAGCTTTAATCCATTTACACACGCTCCTGGATACAAAGTACATCCATTTTTGTGGATGACACAATTCTCAAGAAGTCAAATTGCCTGAAAACATACAGGACATCAATGTTACTTGTCTCTTTAACAACTAATACAGAAGCTATATTCATTGCCTCTCATCCTAGGAGATATATTAACCTTAGTTTCCCACTATTCAAGTTCCTTGAAAAATTAAGAAACTTAATTACAATTGCAGATATAAATAGTCAGCACAGTATGTTTGGGGATAGAGTCACCAATAAAAATGATAAGGTCCTTTTTAATTATCTCCTTAACTCGCACTTAATTAACCTTCATGTTGGACCAACTCGTATTGTCAATGGAATTGAAACAGCTTCAGATAAAATAATCTTATCGCCAACTATGATGAACAAATTAGCAAAGTTTAATGTTAACAAAAGCCTACCATCCGATCATAGTGAAATATATTTAACTTTCAATATTCAAATAGACAGAAAAGATCTCACAGCTTCTTATAAAAAATTTAAAAAAAGCAGACTGGGACAAATACAAATTGTACATAAAAGCCGTTCTAATGTATTTTAAAAGAAATGAAAATGAATGGAAAAAAAGTACAACATATCCATGAAACTAGAAGTAAAACACAACTACATTTAGAATACACAAGAACAAATAAAGAAATAGCGAAATGCCATTCTAGTAGCATGGCGCCAAAAATTTACAATAATATGCCAATATATATAAAAACAGAAAAATTTGAACAGGTTAAAAAAAACTAATGTCAAAATGAGTAAAAAATATCTCAAATAAAGAAGTAGAAGCAATCTTAGATTAAACTTTTTGTTATATACAAATGATTTTGTAGCATTGCAGTATAATAGTATCGTAGTATGTATATATTTTGTAAATATTTTGTAGATAGGTGCTGGTTTTACATTGCACTATATTTGATCGTGAAAAAAAAACAAATTTGTATAAGATAACAAGGTAATAATAATAAAAAAAATGTCATGAGATGCTGACTCACACACAAGCATTAGCTTATATGAGCCACTTAATCTGTATTTTTTTTAAAAAACATGTAAATCAAAAGAGAGAAATAAATTCAAATTCAAAACATTACAAGTGGAGGCCAGGTTCTTCGTCTATGTTACCATATAGGCATCGGCCTGTTGATTCTGATGGCAAGCCTGGAAAACCTCAGTCAATGACCGGCAGCAGAACTCAAAACCTGTGAGACTTGTCATTCCCCTTCGGAAACTTCAGAACAGTGCTAGAAAGGTCAGCAGGTTACAGTTTTCGTGTTGGCCAAACTGATTGCGGGTTTCCAGGCATTTTCTCAGTATCACCAGGGGAATGTCTGTATAGTACCTTGGCTATAAGACCCTGGTCACTCTTCTCTTTGTTCTGGATGGGTGCTCGGGATTGTTTCTCAAGTTTTTGAGTATAGCCTTACCTGCCTATATGGCCCATAAATGTAAATTAGGTTTAATTAAAACTTACAGACGCTGGAACCACAAGTAATAGACAGAGAGAGAGAGAGAGAGAGAGAGAGAAGGGGGAGGCAGACAGACACATAGCGGGCGCATACTTTCATGAATTTCCTATTTATTATTTGAGGATGAAAGATAATAATAATAATAATAATAATAATAATAATAATAATAATAATAACTATTATTATTATTATTCCAACTGGAAAACAATGAAACAATTTACTATTTTTAATGTTGAGAACTAAACAGAAGCCTGCTTTACCCAGCTCCACTGGCCCAGTGGTCAAGATCATTGACTTTTGATAAGCATTAGGTTCGAGTCCCGCACACCCCAGCCATATGACAGTTTTTGCACAGTTTTCCTCTGTTTCGGAAGTCGAATGCCACTATGGTACCTTAAATATAGACCCTGGCCACAAATAAAGAACTCAGGAGGCATGTGCGAAAGTGTGTATAATAGTAATTAATTATCAATTTAAGGTATTATAAAACTCTCATATAATGGATTTTAGAAATCAAAAACTTACGTTTCGAAGTGCAACAAAAAAAAATAGGACAAAGCTTAGGCTCGAGAAGCGACGCAAAAATAAGACTTGCTTTTTTTTTTGTAAAAAAACAAAAAAACTTTCAAAGATTTCGATTTTTCGAACATTTCTACAAAAATAAGAACTACATTTTATAAATATTATATGATAGTGCTACCCCGCCTCATAATTAATTGAAAGTCTTTTCATCTACGACATTTTTCTCCATGCCTGTTCGGCATTTCTTGCGAAGAATCTGCATCAGGTTATCAACTTATTTTTTTTTTATCCTAAAAGTTCATTTTTAATTCCCTTTTGTAGTCGTGAGGAAGGAGATGAATGATGTAAACCTTTACATTTTTACTTGAAATTTGTCTATTCTTTTACACCTTACAGTTTCTTTGTGCTTCTTTGTCAAGGAAAATAAAATAGTACATGTGGGCTGTTTCGGCTCGTGGATTTACACGTTGAAACGGCAAAATTGTTTAAGGATGACGGGAATCACAAAGAAAATAACAATTATTTATTCTTTTCGCAACTAGTTTAATAGCGCTGTGCACAATAACTAAAATAGTAAACTATCATTAGGCTATCCTAGTAGACGACTCAATGCGAGGGTCCGTTCAGTGACGTCACGGCTACAGTTCCACATAGATGGCGCCATCAGTTACACATCCATGAATGGTATACCTAATAAATTCAAGATACCTTGCCGTTAAACACCATACAGGATATAGAAAATGTAAATAGAAAAATAATCACATCATTTGAGTCAGCACTCACCCAGGCAGTTTAGAAAGAAACAAAACAAATTAGAAAGAAAACGATATTCCACAAGCAGAGAGATTACCGAAAGAGATTATTCAACTCATTAGGCACAAACGCCCACTCAATAGAATTGCACACAAAAGACAGTCTGAATTTATCAAACATCAAATAAATAGGCTACATAAAAAGGGATAAAAACAAAAATCAGGGAGTTCAGAGAACTTCAAACTATTCAACACTTATTCAAATTAATCGATGATTATCAGACAAATCCGAAGGGCTTTTGGAAAAATAATTTCTGCAAAAAAGGAAGAAAAAAATCAGGTATATCACTCCCAAACCAGCTAGACAATACCCCGATCACTTCTCAAAAAGATTTCGTACAGATGTTTCACGAAAAATTCAAGAACAAATCGAAAGAAGTACAATTACCTAAGACAGAAAAAAATCAAAAAAGAAGTCATTGAAACAGCTCTCACAATACGCAAACTTATGGCATATCATGTTGACATTCCACAATCCGACAGACAAGATCATCATATAGGGAACATTGATACTATACTTGAAGATATCACACAAAATGAACATATTAAAAAAGAAGACAAATACAGCTCCGGGACCAGATAATATCCCTTACGTAGCCCTCAAATACATGGAAGAGACAAATCTCATCACAAATAGTCAGGCAGGTTTCCGTCCAAAGATATCTACAATAGATCAGCTATTACGAATTACAACAGATATTCAAACATCATTAAACAAAGGCAAAAGGGCAGCAGCAGTGTTCATGGACCTAACTTCTGCGTTCGATACCGTTTGGCATGACGGACTACTATATAAATTATATGCTCTAAATTTCCCAACATCAACCATCAGATGAATAAAATTGACAAATAGAACCACCAGAGTCAAATCCGGAAAAGAACTCTCAAGCAACATAAACATACAAAGAGGAGTTCCACAAGGCGCGACCCTAAGCCCCTTATTATACACTATCTATGTAAACGATACACCAGTACCTCAACAACAACAAACCAAACTAGGACCTTTCGCCGACGACACGGCTTAAACTTGTGGATCTGCCATTAAAAACCTTAAAAAAAACGAAATTCACCAATTGGTGCAACCATCTGGATACTAATACTTAATCAAAATAAAATACAATTTATAGTTTTCTACCCATCAGGAAGAGGCACTAGAAAAGACGAAAACTAATGCATCTGAATTAAAAACACAAAAATCCATCCAACAAATATCGCAAAATATTTGGGAGTGACTTTTGAATACAGGCTAAATGTCAAAACTCACATCAAAGACAGAGGTCTCAAAACACTTGCGTTATTGCAAGTCTACTTCAGATCACCAATAACAACAGGAATTTAAAAAAAATATCAATCCATTCTAAGACCCACGGCCATCAACGGTCACGAATTATTTCACTCACAAATAAACATAGAACAAATTGAGAAATTTGAAAGGTACTGGGTTAGATACACAGTAAAACTGTTGAATGCCAATCAAACAGAACTGTACAACAGAATACCAATAACCCTAGTCAATCACTAGATGATCGAAAGACGAAAAAGACGTATACAACCAGCTAAAGACAAAAAATTCAGTACGACAAACATACCACAACAAATGAATCACAAAATTGTAAAACATCACATCAGTTATCAAGGACTTCTCTCATATTAAAATTACAAACGACAGCGCTTAAATAACAATAATGTCTCAAAACACACTCTCCATGGATGCTACGGTTATCATGTAATAACGATAACAATTAAATAAGCATTAAGGCTTTAAAATAACGCGCCAAGATACAGCAAATCAATCTCCCACACCTCCTTGCTTCGAAATTTTCTAAAATATCACTTTTTCCTAACTACAATAAATCAAATACACAAAATCACAAATAGTCAATAATCAGAAAATTAAACTCCCCAAATAATTCATCACATCAACTAAATTACTAATAAATTCTCCTGTTGCCATTGGATCTCCCGGATGGTTGCTTGGTGGGAGCGGGTGTGCCCTGATGCAGTTTACAGTTCCTTATAAATTCTGCCTATACAAACCTAACAAAGAGATAAAAATCTTAGGACGAAAGTGGCCAAAATTGACCAGAAGTCCCGCCTGGGTGGCCCTGCGGGTCAAGGTACTTTACTTTATGTCTCTAGGTTTTGCACATCCCACCCTAGTTTCCTTAGCTTTCCTCTTCTACATTTGTTCTTTGTTACTGGTTTTCTACATTGCCTCCAGTATACACATTTCAATATGCAGATGACACAGCGTTCTTAGCATTCAGTAAAACAATTCAACGTACCACGACCGACGCAATAAACATATTCACATCCTGGTGCAGTAAGTGAAGACTTACTATCAACTTAACTAAGACCGAAGCTATAGTTTTCCTACCACCCAAAAAGGCTCCTGTGAACCTATTGCACATAGAAAGTTCCAATTTGCACTGTGGTAAAATAGATATGATGATGGGCTTCTAGGAACTGCCTGTAAATTAAATATGAGTTGTTCGTTAATTGGACTTTGAAAAGCTCAAACTTAGCCATTGAAATGATCGATTTTGCCAATTTTAAACACCTATAAAATCGGAAGTAAGAGAAACCACACGTTCGCGATTGTGTTACAAGAAATATGGATAAATATAATTCTGCCTTGGTAAACTCAAGTCTAACAAGCAAACATACTGATGACGTTGAAAAAAAAGTTCTGAAATGTATTTCTTCCATCATGGCCACAATGTCAAAATATGTGCACATGCAAATTTTGGCAACTCGAGTGCAATTACTTTGGGAGATATCGATAATATAATAGTCAGATTCTTGTTTCTGGAGAGTGAAGAGAAAGTATGGAAATACCCTTATATTTTTAAAATGCTGAAAGAAATGGAAAGGAAATACATAGTAATGGGTACTGGATGGAAGGCGCTACCTGCTACGTTCTTTATCTCCGTCATATTGAATCTCGATTGGTTTTCTTAAATAGGAAAGGGGTCGTGTAATATGTCATTCTGGTCTAGAATTTTACGGGAAATACGTTTCTGAAGTCAGTTTTGCCGTGAACGTATTATTGTGAGAGTTAATGGTGAGTGACATTAGTTTGGGCTAATGATGTAATTGCCTGAAAACACCCACCCATTTTCGTTTGAAATAATGAAGGAATTGAAACCTAAATGCACACAAATTGTTCCTGAGTATAGTACCCTATAGATATGGATTTGTACGCATTTGGGTTTCATTTCCATTGTTATTTCAAGGTGAAATAGGCAAGAGCACCCATCAGGAAATTTACGAAAATACATTTATGAAAATAGAGAATTTCAAGTTTAAATTTCTGGAAATGGTTACTCCAAAAAATCCATAAATTTTAGCTTTGGATAATCCTCAGGCCCGTAGCCACGGGGGGGCTAGAGCGGGCAGTGCCCGCCCTAAAATATATTTTGCCCGCTCTAAAAGATAAATCTATCGAGAACTTTTAAATTGTTTTAGGAAAAACCAGGTAAGAAACTCTTGTTATTTTATTTACCAAAGAAAATTAAATTTAAGCGCGTATTACTATTTCTTCGAAAATGATAGGCTTGTTGGTAATGCTAAACCTGCCCAATATCTCTCATAATTTTTTTTTTCATTGCAAGCGTTTGAGGCCTCATTAATGACACCATTACAAGCATTTAAGGCGTAAGACAAGATTCCGTTTCAAAGAAACGTAACAGCATAAAATAACACAATCATCATCCAGTCATTTTTTAGTGCAATAAGTGTCGGAAGTAGAATTAATTCGGAAGCTGTGCCACCGACATCAATATCTGAAGAAGCTGGAGTAGAAACTAAATGTGAAACATCTTATTTCCGCCGTGTTTCAGCCGTAGAAGACGTTGGCGATACAAAGGCCGCTCAGCCGCATCTTGCAAATTTTCCAGGTTCCAAAATTTCTGGTGCAATTCGACGATTTTGTCCAATATGGTATGAAACGTGAGACTGGCTCGAGTATTCTGTGATGTTAGATGGTGCCTTTTGCTTCCCATGCCGGAAATATCCATCAAGAAACAGTGATCCCTCATTTGTACTTAATGGTTTAGAGACTGGAAACATGCGACCGAAAACAATAAGGGATTCTCTCGTCATGCCGAATCTGATACTTATAGGTACGCCATGGCTTGCTATACTTGGAACAACTGAAACGTGAGGACTCGGGCGAAAATGTTAGGAAACAAGTGTGTAGTGATGTAATTGTGAAGAATAGGTACTATGTGAAAAGTGTGATGGAAGTTATTCAATTCTTGGCTTTAAATTAGTTGTCGTTCATTTGAGAAATTATGGGTGTGAGCGACCCGGAGAACCTTCAAGTCTGGTTGTTCTTAAATCTGTTAGAATTTAGTATTCGTAAAGATCCGAAATTAGCAGAAATTGTCAAAACCATCCCTGCCAATGCAGAGTACACTAGCCCGGATATTCAGAATCAAATAATTCATTTCATGGCAGAATATGTTTTGAGAAAAATAGTGAATGTAGCGAACGAAAGCACATTTTGTTCATTACTTGCAGATGAAACCAGAGACAAGCTACGAATAGAAGATTTGTCTGTCGCAGTTAGGTATCTTGTGAACTTTAAAGTACAAGAAAGATGCGTAGCTATACTGAAGTTGGGCAAGCAAGATGTTGTCAGCATTAAGAATGCTATCTTAGACTGTTTAAGGAAAGTAGAATTCAGAACCGAAAACATAATATCGCAGTGCTACGATGGAGCACCAGTCATGAGCGAACAGAAAAGGGATGTAACAAGCATTGTTTGAGGATTTGAAGAGGAATATTTTGTTTCTTCACTGCTTCAATCACCAGTTGCATTTGGTTGTTACTAGAGTAATTGAATCAGTTCCTGAACTGAAAGAGTTCTTCGATATTTGTCAACAACTATATAGCTTTTTCAGCAAAGGACACGTTGCAGCACAATACGCAGGAAAGAGTTTAAAGCGATTGTTGGAACAACGTTGGACTGGATATCTAGACACAGTCACAGTGATTCATGACGACAGAATTCACATATTAAGTGCGCTGATAGCAATCCAAACTTCCCACGAAGAACTTGCCTCATTGAAAGTTGAAGCTACCGGATTACTGCATCAAATCTCTACTAAGACTTTCTGCTTCCTTGCGGAACTCACGTTCAAGGTGCTTGGATATCTAAAACCGGCAGATGCACTGCTGCAAAGAAGATATTTGGACATTGCTGCTGCTGTGAAGTTAATAGAATCTGTAACGGAATAATTCCGATCTTGTCGGCAAGACGTAGAAGTATTTGGAAATCTCCACGATGATGTAATAATGGCATGTAAATGCATTGAACACTTCGACTCAGACACCATTAAAACGCAAATGCACGATCGCCAGTACGTTCGCTGATTCGGTTGTTGATTTGGAAGGCATAAATTTGGAAAAGAGAAAGGAAGACGAGAATGAGCAGAGAAGATTATTCTACGAAGTTCTCGATCTCTCCATTGAAGAAACTCGCAGCAGATTTAGTGAGACAGGGGCGGCTGTGATCGGAGCCATTCAACACTTGCTAAGTGGTAACAGAAGTGAAGGAAACTTGAAACCTCTGTGCGATGTTGTGAAATACAAAGACGACCATTGCAAAACTCTTCAGAATTTGAGGCAGTAATTAGATCTGGTAAATCGACTGATGAGCGAGACCACATCTCTGGAGCAGCTCGCAGAACAAATTGGGGTGAGGCTTTTCCGGGCCTAAAGATGCTTACAGAAGCTGCTCTAATTATTCCGTCTTCCACGGCAACGGTGGAAAATTCCTTTTCACATTTAACGGCTCTCCTTCGCCCCCAACGCCTCTCCATGGGACAGGAAAGAAATTCGGACCTCGTTCTCTTGGCTTATAATAAAGATATTCTGCGAGCACTAGATCTAGACCAGCTGGTCATTGAGTTTACGAAGTGCTCACGTAAACTTCTTTCATTGTAATATTGCTGGATAAAGAATGTTAAAAATAATGTCTGCTTATTTCATTTGTGTCAGGATTTTTTTTTTTTTCAATTTTTACAGATAAAAGTATCTCCTAACTTGCTTGTGATAAGCGTCCTGTAATTCTCAAATAATTTAATATACAGTGGTACCTAATTTTCCTCAAATACAATGATAGTTTGTATTTGATTTATCTGTACTATTGAACACAGTATAATATATATAAATTTCGTGAATAATAAATAAATAAATGTGTTTGTGTTACTCCTTGACGTCCTCCCCGTCATTGCCCCCTCTGTATTCATCATCGCCCCCTCTAAGTAACCGGGCTGGCTACGGGCCTGATAATCCTACTTCTAGTCAATATAACTTCCACTTATTCACATTGGGGATTCCTCTTTTCAAATGGTGTTCTAATCTTGTTGATCAAAAATTGATTTAAAAAGATTAGCAATGTACAGAATAATGTAAGAGTCTTCAAATCGCCTCCTTCAGGATAAACCAAAATAAATTTTGTATCCAGGGTCACTTAGAACCCTGGCCCTGGCTTGAATGCTTTATTATATTATGTTATAATAATTAATTGAAATGATATAAAGAATCGATTAATTTCTGAAACAGAGGCTATGTATTATTCCCTTCATCGCAGGAAGTTCGGACAACCACGCAGCCATTGAAAATCATTTTCAAATGGTTACAACTCTAGGAAATTTAGAAATAATTGCCAGTTGATAAAATATTAATGTTGTGTTACAAGTAGACCTAGAATCAGAATAATAGAATATTTACATTTTGTGGGTATCAGTAACTACATTTAAAAATTCTCGTAAGTAGGTGTGCATAAATATTTTGTTAAGCTGAGCCCGAATTTGAGTCTGAAATTTATTTATAGCCTTTAGTAGGCATCTAAGACTCAGGCTGGGATGGGGGAGGAGAAAGAATTCTGGAATGTTTTGGCCAGGGCCTGTATTGAAGGTGCCATCCCAGTATTTTCCTGGTGTGACTGGGGGAAAAAACCTGGAAAAACCTCAGTCAAGATGGTCAGCCGCTGGGATCAAACCCCCGAATACAACGCCAACGCTTTATCACTGGACTACTGCGACTCGGTCGACAGGAGTGTAGTTTCGATACGGATACCCAAATATGTATCATCTCAAATGACGTCATATTTCTACAAATAATGACGCAAGAGGTGTTGGCTTTGCAAATCCCAACAATAGATTTAATGTAAGCAACGATTTCCAACAAAAGATGGCAGCACTACATCCGTATAAGTCAAATGTATATTTAACGTTGTACGAAATTTCAATGCTGCTCCTACAAATTCAAGCCTAGAGAGTTCTAACTTTCAGGGAAGAAAGTTCATAACCAATTCAAGAGTTCGATCAATGCCTAGTTTTAATTTTCTTTTTTGTTCATTGTTGAAAGTGCTTAATTTTTATAGGTTTTGATATTCATAACAACAACGAAGCGATTTCAACAATGAAGAAACACGAAAATAAAAAAATCGGTATTGATCGAACACTTGAATTGGTTATGAACTTTCTTCCCTGAAAGTTAGAACTCTCTAGGGTTGAATTTGTAGGAGCAGCATTGCAATTTCGTCCAACGATAAAAATACATTAGACATATTGAGATAGTGCTGCCATCTTTTGTTGGAGATTGTTGCTTTAGATCAGTGTTCCGCAAACTATTTTGAAGTGCGGACCAATTTTATTGGTTGATAGGTTCAACGCGCTACCCTAGGCCTGCCCAAAGGCAGGCCTCGAGGACCACCTGTGGTCCGCGGACCGTAGTTTGCGGAACTCTACTTTACATTAACCTAATACGAAAGTTGAATGAACACTAGCATTTAGTTTTTTTGTTTAAATTATATTTATGGTCCAGACTAGGGTTACCATCATTAAAAAAAAAAAAGAACACGGGGAGAAATTGAAATTTTTAGTTTTGTCTTTTCCAACTCATGTTGATTGCAAAACGCCGTGCACAGTACAGAATGCGTTTGTCATTTCGGGCCAGAAACAGCATTGTTATAAGCAGTGATTCCTACTTATAAACAAATGTACTGATGGGGCAGACAAAAATTACAAACACTGAAACCTCGTTTATTTAGAACGATTTTCGTAATAATAATAATAATGTAATTGTTCGTCGGTTTTAAAATACCTGTACACCGAATACAAATGGGCGCATCTAATTAATTCTCCACAATGTACTGCATTTGCCCTGAATTTATTAAAATAAATGTTGTCTCTCGTAAAATAAACAATGTTGTTGCTCTATTTCTGTTTACAACCACTTATAACATGAAAAACCGTAAACCTGGTTTATCCGGAACGACTTCAAAATGGCGGTCATGAAGAACATACTCTGTCCATAAGTGTAAGTTAAATAGAAACTAGATGCTAGGCCATAGACTAAAGAATTGCTAGACTCCCGCAATTCTTCCGTGAATGTATCCGGTACACTATTTATGATTGGCCAATGCTGCTTAGAAGAGATTTGTATGCTTGGCTATTGGACAATGTCAATTCGTTGTTAATTAAATTCTTTCGTTGAGAATCTGCTTTCAGCCCCTCCAAGGTTCTTTTGTAATTTATGAGCATAATTCTTAAGTACATGTATGTTTTTTCGTATTAGCGTAAACACAGATTATGTAAAACATTTCCTATTTCTTCTCAGAAAAACAGAATCTTGAGCATGTCTTCAAGCAATACCCTTCTAACGAAGCCTTCATCTTACCAGTAGATAAAAATAAAAATTAATGTGATGCATACGAATGGTTCATACATAAGCTTGGATATCTCCATCACGTTATGTCAGAAGAAATGAAGAGAAATGTTTGTTTTCTCTTTCCTCCATTTGCTTCACAAGAGTACAGTTGTAGTAGTCAGTTATTTTGCCAACATTTCATATCAATGTGTCCGTTTGGCAGACTTCCGATAGATGGGTTCCAGCCTGACTGACTACTGAACAAACAAAGGCGCCACATCAAACTCTGTGGACTGAGCTGATGTCAAACGGGGAGGATTTCACTAAAATGGTTTCCATTGCTTCTGTATATTTTTTTTTCAACGTCACCCTCTCTCTACGAATCCATTATATACTCCTTTTTTGTGTGATTTCTTTTTCTTTCCTATTTTAGGCAACGAATCCTATATACTTCCCTTTCATTTTTTTTTAAATCTTTCAGTAGCACCCTGCCTTTGTTATTCATTATCTATCTTTCTCCCTTGTTCTGAAAGTTTGCCAGAAAAATACTTTTCTAAAAAAGCGGGCGAACGCAAACCATTCCACAAAGCAACTAGAAACACACAGAAGAAAGTAAAGTTTTCAAACACAGAGAAGTGTCATAGATTTTAAATAAAAGTTTTGCGCTCTTTTCTGCTCTAAGAAACTTTGGGTCGAATTGGCGCCACCGTCGATCAAATCCCCATTGGATGAACTGGAGACTCTATTTTTTTTTTTTTATATCTCTGATCTTTGCTTTTCCCTTTCTTTTTTTTTTCTAACCGTGCAGAATCTCCCCTCCTTCAAGTACAGAGAAATGGTAACTTTAAAACTTTTTCCAATTATTAGATTTCAATTTATAAATCCACCTCTCCTTTGGAGGAATATAAAAAAAAAGGTTATGTTCTAATTGATTACTTTTAAATGATAAAAAAAAAGAATTGAGAAAACATTTGTCATCATGACAAGGGTGCTCTACAAAGTGGCTATAAGAGGAAAAGGTTTTAGATGAGTTCGAATCCGAGAACTTTTCAAATAATATTGCTGCCACAACCATTCGATAGACTAATATATCAGTATAGAACATTTCTTTTTAATTGTACTTGATGTTGTAAACGTTTTGGAGCTATTAAGGACGGGACGTACAGTTTTTATTAAAAATTCACCTCTAATTACTTCGTTCAATGAAACTCTACTGCATTTGAACCCATAGACATGCGCACAGAAGGCAAGCATGCTGACAATTTGATCAGCTAGGGCCCCTAATATGTCAAATATTCGAACATATGGTATGGCAATTAAATAACGAGATTGCGCGTGCGCTTTCCATAAAAGACCTTGGTGATTATACCCATACTGCTTTTCGCTAGAATTGCAATGATATAGATCAAGATTATGGTAAATACTTCATTCATTTTGAATATGTGTTATAAATATCCCTCTAAAGAACAGAGTTTACAACAATTTGAACATTTGTTTTATACAATGTGTTCAGAGCCAAAACGATTGGTTTAAATGTTTTGTTTTAAACATTCCAATCCTGAGCTATATCAATAACGTAACTGTCAAAAAATCTCGGCACTGTCCTCAATATTCTCTGCCGTAATATCCCTCAAATAGGGATTATGTCAAACATATCCCCAAAGAGGATTGTCACTCCCAAATTCTTGAGCACACCCCTCAACTTAAATTTTTTTGCAGTTTAAAACAAACAGGAACCGCGTAAAACTCTACTTACACTCCCCAAACTGAAAATCCTAGGGGGAAAAACATGTCCTTAAGTACACGTTACAGAACAGATGGAAGGATATTCCACTCTTACGAATTCCGTCTTCAAATTATGACATCATCTCCATAAACCTCTTTATTGACTCCGATAAAAAGTGTTGTAGTAATGTCTTGTATTCAATTCCAGCCTATTACGAGCTTATCTATTTTCAAGTTATCAAGATTGTCTTCCTTTTAATGGTCACACTCAATGATACCAGTTCTTTAAAAACTGATGGTCATAAATTGAATATTAAACTCCTTAGGGCTGATTTTCATAAAAG
The DNA here is from genome assembly GCA_022664845.1 of Lepisma saccharinum. NCBI lineage: Eukaryota > Metazoa > Arthropoda > Insecta > Zygentoma > Lepismatidae > Lepisma > Lepisma saccharinum. The sequence goes on along the minus strand of JAGDQP010002689.1, from coordinate 39,747 downwards.
CTTCCGTTGCTTGCGATTTGATTGAAGAGCCAATTGAAACACGTGTTACACTTACTTTACAATAAAACACGTGTTTCAGTTGCCCACTCACCCAAATCGCAAGCAAAGTAAGCAACGCAAGATTTCATGAAAATCAGCCCTTAGCGTAAACAAGAAAAAAGGTTCCTTTGAAGAAATTTCGAAGCTTGTGTAGTTTCAGAGTTTATACGCACCCAAATATGGCGAGACATTGGCACGTAATATCACGACAAATAATGGCGTATTATGTATGATGTAATTATAAAGTTGTACCCAGTGAGCTCCAATTTGACATACTAGAGTGATCGATTGCATTAGAAATCCAGTTAGCATCCGAAACAAGACATAAAACGGAACAGCTGGCCTCGTTTGTCCGCATTGTTCCCCGTTTATCCAAAAAAAACGCCAAACTTTCTGTTTTAACTTAGGCCTGCTTTTCATACAGGCGCTCGCAGCGTGCCTTGCTTTCGATTTGACTGAATAGCTAATAGAAACTCGTGTTACACGTAAAACACGTATTTAAACACGTGTTTCAATTGGCTATTCAGTAAAATCGCAAGCAAACAACACGGTGAGCGCCTGTATGAAAGCCGGTCTTAGTTTCTTTACACTGGTTGTCGCTGCTCGGCCCGTTTTCTTATTTATGTTTTATTTCTTATAAATAATGTGAATTTTATTTACAGGGTGTGCTATTATATGGGCTATCTAGCATTGCATAACTCACGAATTAAAATATAAATTACAAACAGGCCACACAACAGCAACCAGCGTAAAATCTTAGTTAGAACTGAAATTTTGGTCCATGGCTTGCTTCATCCTTTATAAAACTAATCGAGCATTCCAGTATCGTTAAGTATCCTGTATATCCATTTGGGCAAATTTGTGATTGAAGATTAAATCGAGGTTATTTCTGTGTTTGTCTCTTGCATAGCGTTAATTTCTAGACAATGAAATTCTTAGGGCTGATTTTCATGAAAACTTGCGTTCCTTGCAATTTGGGCGAATAGCCAATTGAAACACGTGTTTTATTGTAAGGTAAGTGTAACACGTGTTTCAATTGGCTATTCATCCAAATCGCAAGCAACGCAAGCTTTCATGAAAATCACACAGGAAAAAAACTTCATAATCCAGTTCCTCAATACGTAAACGTTCCTCAAATCCGTGTATTGGCTAATACTTTGAATGTGGTTTGCCAAATTGCCACATCTTGCGTCGTATATTTGTCGACAAATAAAGTCACTTCTTACGATGCCTCACAATACTATCTCCGGAACTATTTTCTAATTTACGCTTCAATATAAGATCAGAGATTACTGATTGCAGAATATAAAATCAATAGCTTGAAGATTCTCGTAGTCATCATAAAAAGACGTAGTAGTAACACTTGAGGCCCTGTAATAATGCTTTGTTTAGTTTACTAACATTATTACGATGGTAAAATCATGGTTAAAATAGCTTGCGTTTAGACTACCGAACTTAACTTGGTTATCGTGCTTGTACTCCCATTGTCTGTAAAGAAACAGGTAGAGGTTTCCGTTCTTACATGGGAGAGGTTTAAATTATAAAATAATGAACACAAATGAATTGACTGTAGCGTAACATTTTGTAGATTAGTTCTGCCATTATTATTTTATACTTTAAAAGTGATTCGATTCACTAGGATGCTATATATTTCGATAAAGAAAGAAATAAACTCACCAAGCGAGCTGCGCTGAACGGCCATCTTGCGTTTAGATAACTAACGTAAGAAGATAACCGTCGTAAGTTGACGCTGGTTAAATTTAAAACCCGCGTTAACGGTAACTACCGTTTACATTACTAAAATGATCTTAGTGAACGTTAACCATGGTAAGATGTTAGTAATGTAAACAAGGCATAAAGTAAGTTTGATTGACCTTAGAGGAAAGACATGTCGTTTCACACGTTCTATCACCTGACGTACATATAGTTTCTTATATGCAGTAACCAGGTTCTAAAGAAATTAACTTTATTTTGAACACAAAAAAAGTGTGTCCATCCTGACGAAGGGTTTTGAAGGTTTTTTCCTGACCTTGTCAGTCACATCAGGCCTACCTATCCTGCCTGAGATGCCTAGAGGCAATGAATAAGAAGATTCAAATTTAAATGAGTGCAGTTGTGTGTAGCTGCGCATGCGCAAAGTCCATAAACTATCAAGATGTGCTTTCAGTTATACGATACAAGCAAGACTAGAGTAGTTCATACAGCCCAGCATATTCCGCGAATATTATATTTCCGTTTCCAATATTCTTTAAGAATTGAAAATCTGCCTGGAATATTCCCCAGGAATGCTTTGCATAATGGAACACTATACGTGAAGCATTCTTAGTATGCCTAGAGGAATATTCCTTGCATACAGTGGAAATATAACTGTCCTGTGTGAAGTGTATGCAAGCAATAAAATGTGTTTGTGTGCTGAAAACAAGTTATTGTTTTGTTTACTTTATTGAGCTTAATCCATGACGCTTGGTAAGTTCATCTGTAAATATCAAGCTTACAATTAAAAAGTACAGAAACAGAAAACAATAGTGTGGCTTGGGTGGTTTCCATTTTCGATGAATAATTTCAAACTTCACAAGATTTATGGCCTTTGGGCGGTTTGTGACTAAATAAATAAGTGCTATCTCTGTCTTGGTGCGTTTCAAGAAGATTATAACATAATTCACGTACTACATATTACAAATACAGCACTCATAAACTTCAAGACGTAAAGGAAAGGCGGTTCCCTGCCTTCACTGTGATAGTGTAGCGAATGTAAATTGTCTGCTTACAAGATGAACCATTCTCTCTCTCTCTTCTCTCTCTCTCTCTCTCTCTCTCCCTCTGTGTGTGTGTGTGTATAGGTGTGTGCGTGTGTGTGTGTGTCTCCTTATTTCTTTCTTTCTCTGACTCTAAAAGAAAAATGCCGCTTGATCACAAAGATATTACGAAAGCACTTCGGGAAATTGGTGTACATAAGCGCTCATTTTGAATTTTTCTACTATGTTTAAGAGCTCTGCCATTCAAGGTTACGAAGACATTTCAATTATTTAGTATCTTCTCTGGTACCTCCCTTAACTGTTTTTTTTTTTATTAATATTTTTTTGTAAGAAAGGAAAATAATGAAGAACTCCATGGACTGTACGACTCACCGGATGTTGTAAGAATAATAAAATCGCGACGCCTAACAAGGGCAGATCATGTAGCTCGGATGGGGGAGGGGAACGATGATTATATTATATCGTGGTTGGCAAACCAAAGGCAAAGAGACCGTTGGGAAGACCAAGACGTCGTTGCGAGGAAAATATTAGAAGAAATCTTCGAGAAGTAGATGTTTGTGATAAAAACTGGCTTGATGTTGCCCCGGATAGAATCCTATGAGGAAAGATTTGTACTGCGGGGATGAACTTGCGAGTTCTGGAAATCATGGAGTTAGTTAAGGAAAGAAGGAAGGAGGGGAAATCTTTTTCACAAAATATTTGCAAGACATTACTTTTGTACGCGCATATTGCACTTCACAAAGTTTGACTAGCAAGTTTTCTTTAGGGAAACTTTATTCAACATTGATCAGGTATCAGTATCACTGATTTTTTTGTGTCACGTGACTCCATTTGAGTTGTACAGTGAGCTCTATATTTAACGATTCTAGAGTGCTCGATTATGTCTTAAGTTAGATGCCAGAGCAAAAAAATTAACTCGATCGTCCATTTCCACACTGTAAAAAGTTTTCCGAAACATTCCTGCAAAAAGCTACGCAACCATACCTGCCTGGGAATTTCAGTATTTTGGCTAATAAAAAATCATCCACCATTTCCTTTTCAGGAGTATTGGAATCAGGAGAATAAGAGGAGAAGCATAGCGAGATTTGAACAAGGGTTGATCAATTAGAAGTCCAACGTCTTACCGACAGGACTAGATTGCCAGCTATGTAAGTCACCAGATCAAAAAATATTGAAGGTCAGAAGTGCGTCGTCTTAACCTCGAATATAACAGTCTTTGTCCTAGTCCAGGCGTCAGTAGCACTTCCTGAACGATAAGATTACCTGGTCGATCTTCCTTCTATTACGGGAGGGACGAATTCACAGCTGAGGACCTCTCTTTCCTGCCCTGAGAGAAAAATTGCTGAATTTTAGTCTAGATAAACCGGAGAGGCAAAATTTAGCAAAATTCTGCATCACACACAAGATTTTCTATACCAGGCTACGTACAGGTTTGCTGCTCAGCCATGACCAATCTGTACAGCCGCTAATAGACGGAAAATCATGTCTACCCCTCGTTAGCACTTGCAGGATACAGAAAATCCTTTTAATGCAATTTCAAATAGTTTTGTACGGATACCACACAGTTCGACTTCTGTGTACGATCCTTACGATCTGTACGATCCGAAAGACTACAAACTACTTAAACGGATTTTCCTTCTGCGTAGTAAAAACTAACTGTAGACTGGTTGGTGATGCGTAGTGGCTGAGAAGCAGTCACCGTGTATTACATGCAAAATAACTGTTTGTGATACTGGCCACCGAGTAAATAAAGTGAAAAAAGGAGTCTATTGGCGGAGGTCTGTCGGCAAATATTTTGTTAAAACGTTTGAAGGTAAGTTTGTTTGTTTGTTTTGTATACATTTGGATTCTGCAAAACAACTTTTCCTATTTATTTTTACAACGATCTGTGGCAGGTGTTATGTAATTCAACATGGTGTGGAATTGGTTAAAGAAAATTTGAGGTGGATTTTCTAGCTCACCACACAGACACAATCCGGAGCACAACCTAGAAATTCAAGACCACGATGCGTAGTATAGTCAAAATAATCTAGATCACCGTACAGGCAATCAAGTACATAGCAAACGGTTTATAGAAGTCGAAGGCGTGGTCTAGGACATGAACAGCAATATCCAGAAAATACGGAACAACCGCTAGAACTCTGGAATACTGTTCAAAATGTCCAAGGTGTAGTGCAGAAAATCTAGACCACCGTCAAGAAAACCAGGAGTACTGACAAGAAATTCTAGACCACCGCTTAAAAAATCAAAGGTACAATCTAGAAAATCTAGACCTCCATCAAGGAAACAAGGAGCATTACCAAGAAAATCTAGACAACAGCTAAAGAAACCAAAGTTTAAGCCTAGAAAATCTAGATTACTGTCAAGAATACAAAGAGTATAGCCAAGAAATTCTAGACCACCGACCATGGAAATCAAAGGCATGACCTAGAAAATCTAGACCACCGTCATGAGAATCTAGAACTCCACCCTGTCAGTTCTGTACCAAACATACGTACAGGTACGTCTGCGCTATCCTTGCTACCTTGGTTCTGTTCCTTCCAACACATTACAGAAAATCTTGAGCCCCAACACAGAATGCAGTCCTCCTGCCGTGGCATGTGCATCGCCAGGAAAACCGCCTGTAACCGGAATCCAATCTGCGTTTTTTTTCCTTCTAAATGCAGTCAATTTTTCTCTCAGTGTGGCCACTGGGAGTGTCTGCCGCATCAAGCAACTAGCCTCCAACGTAAGAGACGATTTATTACTCAGGAATCTCTCAAGCTGAAAAAGAAAGATCAATAAAAGGAACCAATGCACCAATAAAGATATATTATGTTTTCATCGAACCAACTCTTGTTTGAATACAAGGGACCTGCCTTAGCAGGTTATTTTACAACAGGTAGTACAAATGCTTACACATATTTACATTAAACTTGAAATAACATCGGTATTTATTAATATATCTTAATGAAGTGTGTTTAGTCTATTCACATACATTTTAGTATTAAACTTTCTTAATAAAGTTATATATTATTTAGTTGAATAATATAAACACTGAATATACAAAGTTCGCAATGTTACTCGCCATCTATGGGCGTGTTAATTAGTTGAAGCACGAAAATGCATGCTTCTATGGCAGTAACATATGGTGTCCGAACGGGATTCGTGCCCTGGAACACAATGCATATATCTACGATGTTTTAGTACATCTTTGTATATATATAGGCCTGCTTTCTTGATACGTGATTTTGCATAACAACGAAAGAAAAGTAAACGGTTCTCCTCTGTGGTGTACTGTTGTATTTACACACGTCACTGAACTCGTCACTAGTGTTTTCCTTTTATCTCTTCCTCTTTTTTTTTTACTGACCTATTTACTAAGCTAAGTCGTGAATTCTATAAGGGTCGTCATGAACACGAGCATAAATTTATAAAAGTATTATTTAATGCTTCAATCATATGTGCATAGATCTAAAAGAAATAGAAGGTTGCAAGTAAAAAAAAGAATATGTGGCTCGGACTAGTACTGTGCGTACAAAAGAATATAACTGTCTCTATTCGAACATAACTTCAGAAGGATTGTGATCCCCCAAAACGAATAATTTCTACAGCTCTTAAGGAACTTCCATTTACATTCAAGGACATCTAGCTCTATTCTCTCCATGATCACATGAGAATAACAATAACGAAATAAGTCTGACTAAGTAACTCCAATTAGTCTCTATGTTCTTATCTGGTTCTTCCTTTCTTCCCAATTACAGACGTAAATTAAACAGTACTTCACACCGACTGCGTCCACAGTGTCAGCATTAACAGCGCTCTTCGTAGCTTTAATTCTTATGGGGTGCGTGATGAAGATCTTTCTGTGACTCCACTTCTTAACAGGTCTCTTGTTTCTCTTGTGGTAAAGTCTTCTGTAGTGGGACAGCTGCGGGTAGACTACTTTCGGTGGCGTGCTCTTCCTTCAATATCCTGTCACTGACGGGTTCTTCCTGCCTCTTGCACTGCGCTTCCGATCGTTCCCTCATGAACGACTACTACACGCGCGTCTCTCGTCTGAAAAGACATCAACACATTTTCATCTTTTCTATCTCTCCAACTACCACAAATTTCTTGATCCATGACTACAAATTCTTCCAATACTTTCCACACGTTCTCATCTTAAATCTGGTTTCAGTGGACCGCACTGACACTCTCTGTATCTCTTCTTCTAACTGTGGTAAGTCCAGCCAGTAACCTTGAGTTGTGATTCTAAATTCAGTTCCTTCTCTTCCTTATGGTTTTCTATACTTCTAGGTTCAAGCTCCTTCCTTCATCCTTGGGACTGTTGATTTTTATCTTGACTGTTGGGCGTGGTGGGTTTTAGGGCTACCACCACCAGTCTTATGGCTTGAAGATTATGAACCTTGCAACCTCGCGCCAACTTCCAGTGTTCCTGTTACATGCTGTCGTCTAGGAACTTAGCACATCCATCCTCCATTTCAACACTTTTTGGGACTGACGAACTTGGCTGAACATTTTGCACCTCTGATGTATTTGTTCAGATTACATTCAGAGCTACGATAAAAAAAAACTGTTTTTCCACTCTGTTACCCCAAAACACGACAAATACGACGCCAAAAATGTACAGTTCATTTGTGGTTCCCAGACTGGGTCAATAGTGTCAAGTTTAGGACCTGGTTACCTATGTTCGGATCATGCCTGGTCACCAAAAGTGACCCGGTTTCAGGTCTCATTACAATTACGTACTATGACCACCATTTTGGCGAACGAACTCTCGCAAACTATCACTGAAATTCCGGATAGATGGTGAACCATATCTCGTAAAATTTCGCCACAAATTCTTTCAGTTCTTGTCTAGGGCGAGGTTTGGTCATGAAAACATTACCTTTGAGGTAATCCCAGAGAAAATGGCGACAGGTCCGGCGACTGAAATGGTCAATTGGTTTACGTCATTTTTAAAGCCTAGAATTTCTTCATCCAATTTTTCCATTATCATTCATAAATGACATTTAATTCTCTGTATATGAAAAAAACAATTGTTTCGTCTCAAATTACGATCATGTACTGTCATTTCAAAAACCGTCAAATTTCCCTGCTCGACCCTGTATTTTCTCTAATACTTCTCTTGTTTAAGAATCATGCTCTCATGTATTGTCTTACAGAAGCAGATGTGTTACGTCACTTCTATCTTGCTCTCTGTGCGAGAAATACAAATACTCTCTTCCAGGGAGCAAGAGAGAGAGAGACTATCTTCCCCTCCCACCTCTTTCGGATTACTCTCCAACTTAGACGAGCAGACAAAAGCCACAACGCTAGTCCTCCACTCTTTGCATATTCATTCTCGAGTCACGTCTCTCGTATAAGCGGTTTATCTTTCTCATTTTCGGAGAGTTTGTCAACACAACAAACAGCAAAAACAAATACTCAAAATGAGTGTTTAAATTGAAAGCAATGTGTCGTTAAATCGGGAGACTGCCTGTATTAATGAACACATGTTTTATTATTGTCAAGTTTTATTGACATTTTATACTTCCTAGCTTACATTTGCACATGATATGGTTTCTGTTCTAAAGAATGAAACATCCTTTGTTTAGATTGCAAAGATTGTTACGATAGTATAAGAATCATGGCTGAATTAACTTAAATTTAGACTACGGAACTTGGTTACCGTGTTCCTGCTGCCATCTTGTGAGTATAGTGAAACTAAAAAAACAAGGTTACAAGGTACAAAGCTTTAAATAATAAAATAATGATCACAAATGAATTAATTATAGTGTAAGATTTTGTAAATTAGTTATGCTATCATTCTTTTATACTATTAAAGTGATATGCACCGCTAGGATGCTATATATTTCGATAAAGGAATATATAAACTCACGAAGTGAGCTGCGCTTAACGGCCATCTTGCGTTTAGATTACTGACGTAAGAAGACAACCGTCGTAAGCTGACGCTAGTCAAATTCGAAACACGGGTTAACGGTAACTTGTATTTAGATTACTAAAATGATACAAGCTAGCGTTAACGATGGTAAGATGTTAGTAATGTAAACAAGGCATTACAGAGATACTAAATCAGTTAGAAAAAATGTGTGAGGAACATGGAAGGAATGGTGACACCCCATTTCGTCCAACGAAATTTTGTCCACGCAACATTTCGTCCACAGACAATTCGTCCACTTGACTTTTCGTCCACAAGACATTTCGTCCAACAGATTTTTCGTCCACAAGACATTTCGTCCAATAGACATTTGGTCCAACGGATTTCTCGTCCACAGGACATATCGTCCAATCGACATTTAGTCCAAAGGACTTTTCGTCCACAGGACATTTGGTCCAATGGCTGGAGCTACTGAAACGAAACGGCTGGAGCCACTGAAATGAAATTTAGTAATGTGATACATTATCACTAGTAGGTTACGAAAATATTACCAAATGTCTCCAGAGGCGCCATATTGAACCCAAAATGGCGGACATAAAAATCAATTTTTACACCGTTTGAGCTAGGTATCAAATTTGGCACAAATGTGTAATATCAACAGTAGTTTAGGAAAATGTTACATTTTCAAAAAAGTCGCCATCTTGGATAAAAAATGGCCGCCAAACTTATTGTTGTATAGAATACACAGTCAAAATCGCTTGGGCTACTGAAGTGAAATTTGGTATCAAGGTACATCATCACTAGAGAGTTAAAAATTATTACAAAATGTATCCAAAACCGCCATCTTAGATTCAAAATGGCGGGCCCAAAAACATTTTCCACACCGTTTCAGCTAGAGATACGAAATTTGGCATAAAGGTGTATCGTCAAGAGTAGGTTAAGAAAAAAATACAAAATGTTGAGAAAGTAGCAATTTTGATTCAAAATGACCGCCCAAATATTATTTTCCACATCGTCCGAGCTAGAGAAATGAAATTTTGTATAAAGGTGTACCATCAGGTGTAAGTCACGATGATATAAGAAAATGTTAAAAAGTCGCCATTTTTAACCTACAATGACGACCCTAAAACCCATTTTTAAAACCACTGAGGCTAGAGGAACGAAATTCAGTATGAAGGCGTACTATCACGGGTAGGTTAGAACAAATGGGCCAAACCTTCAATATGGGTGCGAACCCCCCCTCCCCCGGGTTGTTGGGCGCAGGTTGGCACCATGAGCGAAACATGCCCAAAGAGAGTAGCTACGATAAAGGGGACGAACCCCCAAAACCCCCAAGTTGAGGTGCAGCCCTCACGAGGGACTGGGGGCAGCGCCCCCATCGAAGCAAAGCGAATCCACATAATATATAGCCCCATGGTCACTCACTGACACTGATCATACTTCCCAGGCCAAACTACTGGAACTAGAAACAACAAATTTGGTATGAAGGTGTATGACCAAAAGTAGGTAAAGGAAAAATTCCGACATTTTGAAAAGTCGCCATCTTGCATTCAAGATATCCGCAAAACCCATTGTTGTATTAAAAAAAAGCCTAAACGGCTGGAGCCATAGAAGCGAAATTTAGTATGACGTACAGAATTACTAGTAGGTTACGAAAATATTAAAAATATCTTCAAAGACGCCATCTGGAATCCAAAATGGCGGACCGCACCGTTAAAGCTAGAGATTCGAAATTTCGTATGAAGACGTATGACCAAGAGTAGTTTAGTAATATATTACAAAATGATGAAAAAGTCACCATCTTGGATCCAAAATGACCGCCCAACATATTGTAGTACAAAATACTAAACTGCTGCCCTAGGAACACCGACGAACATATTACAAAATGTATCTTTGATTCAAAATGCCGGACCAAAAATTCATTTTTCACACCGTTTGAGTTAGAGATATGCAAATTTTGCATAAAGGTGTATTGTCACGAGTAGTTTAAGAAAATATTACATTTTTTTTAAATCGCCATCTTTGATCCAAAATGGGCGCCCCAAAACCCATTTTCCATACTGTTCGTGCGAGACAAACGAAATTTGCTATGAAGGTGTATCAGCACGAGTAGGTCACGACAATATAAGAAAACGTGAAAAAAGTCGTCATCTTTAATCCAAAATGGCTGCCCCAAAAAATTTCAAACCACTGAAACTAGAGAAACGAAATTTGGTATGAAGGTGTGCCATCACGAGTAGGTTACAATAAATGAGGATAAACCTACCCTGTGGGGGCGCAGCCGCAACCGAGGAAAGGCAGGTCGGCGCCATGGGCGTGCATTCCCCCAGATACTCTGGTTATTATAAGGGGGCGCCATCTCTAGCACGAATGGTATCGAAAATTATTTTTGGACGGCAAGTTTGAATCCAAGATGGCGACCTTTTCAAAATGTTGTAATGTTTTTCTAAACTACTTGTTATGATACAGCTTTATGCAAAATTTCGTATCTCTAGCTCAAAAGGTGCGGAAAATTAATTTTGTGTCCGCCATTTTGGATCCAAAATGGCACCTTTTCAGAAATTTAGTAATGTTTTCGTAGCCTGATGGTGATAGTGTACCTTCATACCAAATTTCATCTCGCTAACCCCAGCCGTTCAGGCTGTGTATTCTATACAACAAAGGGCTCGGCGGCCATTTTGGATCCAAGATTACGACTTTTTCAACATTTTTGTAATATTCTCCTAAACTATTAGTGATCACGTAACTTCATACCAATTTTGGTGTTCGTAGCTCAAACGGTGTGGAAAATCAATTTTTGAGGTCAACCCTTTTGTACACAAGATTGCATCTTTAGAGACATTTTTTTAATATCCGTAACCTACTAGTGATGTTGTACTTCCATACCAAATTTCATTTCAATAGCCCTAGAGGTTTAGGCTGTATATTCTATACAACAATGTGTTTGGCGGCCATTTTGTACCCAAGATGCCAACTTTTTCAACAATTTGTAATATGTTCCTAAACTACTAGTCACCATGTACCTACATACCAAATTTCGTATATCTAGCTCAAACGGTGTGGAAAATGGATTTTTAAGGTCCGCTATTTTGTATCAAAGATGGCGTCTTTGAATACATCTTGTAATATTTTCGTAACCTACTAGGATGTTGTACCTTCATACCAAATTCCATTCCTGTATCCCTAGCCGTTTAGGCTGTGTATTCTATACAACAACGGGTTTGGCGGTCATTTTTGGATCCAAGATGGCTTTTTTTTTCAAAATTGTCTGTTTTTTCCCTTACCTACACCTTCGTACTAAATTTGGTGTTTCTAGCTCCAGTAGTTTTTCCTGTGAATTTATATGGATGAGTAAATCAATGAGTGAGTGAGTCAGTCAGTCAGTGACCATGGGGTTATATAGTATATGGACTCGCTTTGCTTCGCTGGGGGCACTGTCCCCAGACCCCCATGGGGATGCGCCCACAACTTCAGTAGTGTTCGGGGGCTGTGGCCCTCTTTATCTTAACCAAAATCTCCCTGCAAGACTACGCCGCCATGATGTCCAGCTGCAACCTCCCACGGGGGGACTGCGCCCCCAGGGGAGGTTTGCCACATTTATTGTAACCTACGCATCGTCATACAAGTTCATACAAAATTTCGTTTCCCTAGCTTCAATGGTTTGGAAATTGAGTTTTTTGGCGGCCATTTTGTGACCAAGTTGACGACTTTATTAACGCTTTCTTATACTGCCGTGACCTACTTGTGATGGTACACATTCATATAAAATTTCATTTATCTTGCTCAAAGGAGGTGGAAATTAAGTTTTCGGCGGCCATTTTGAATCCAAGATGGCGACTTTTCCCAAAATGTTGTAATATTTTCCTAAACTACTCGTCATAATGCACATTTATGCCAAATTTCGTATCTCTAGCTCAAACGGTGTCGAAAATGGATTTTTAAGTCCGCCAGTTTGGATCCAAAATGGCGACCTTTTCAACATTTTAAAATATTTTTCAAAGCTAATACTAATGATGTACATTTATGCCAAATTTCGTATCTCTGGCTAAAACATTGTGGAAAATAGATATTTGGGTCCGTCATTTGGATTCAAGATGGCGACTTTCTCAACATTTTGTAATATTTTCGTTACCTCCTAGTGATATTATTCCCTCATACCAAATTTCATTTCAATAGCCCCATTCGTTTAGACTGTGTATTCTATAGAGCAATGGGTTTGGCGGCCATTTTGGATCCAAGATGGCGACTTTTTCAAAATGTAAAATCAACCTTGAAGGTGTAACTTTATATTAACTAAATGAGTTATCCGATGCATTTCCGTAGGTACTTTTACGTGTAGAACGCAAATTTCCCCATGAAAATGTTCGCAAATTGAATGTTTTTTATACAAACTCCAGTTCATGATCGAAAATAAACGAAATTCCATAGAAAGTAATGCAGTAAAGGAACAACAATACAACTGTGGGAAAAGGGAAGGGGGGCAGGGAATTATAAATACATAAAAATAATGGTTTCTAATACCTTTTGGGGGGCCTAGGGCGTTGCAATCGCTAAACCACTAATCGACTACAGGGTTTTTAAGAAAGAAGCGAAGCGTTGGAACCCTCACGGAGATGCGTAGCAAAATTGTTCTGATGCCCAGCGGTTTCGCAATTTAGCGATCTTGGCAAGGCCTGGGAGCTCCGTTACGTTCTTAAAGTTAGTTCTTTAAAAAAATGAATCTTACAATTATAACGTTTGTAATAAATATGTTGTAATTATAAGTAAAATTAGAATTCGTTTGTTGAACTTTAAAAACCTAAATAATAATAACGCACTTAATATTTGTTTACATTTATCTTTAAATAAAAGACGAAAACGTGAAATGATGGGGAACAAATTGATTGAATAACTTTTTAATGAAAAATAAAATAAAGTGAAGTCTGTTTAGATTGAAAAACAATTCATTATGCTTATTTTCATTTTTAGAACTTGTTAATTCACTATAATTAGTATTATTGTTTAACTGTTTCATTTTAAAGTTCAATTTCGAATATTTATAAAAATAATCAAATCAGTTGTGTTTTCTCGTGCTTACCACAGTTATTTAAAATATTTAACTTTCAAAAAATAATAGTAAGCGTGTATGTTAAATAAGATGTTTGAAACAAATATAAGATGTGACATGGCAGACGAGAATTTATTTTCGTAAGTATTTTGAAAAATGTTTACTGTTCTAATTTTTATTTATAATTTTAGTTTGTAATATAGTTATGATCATGTTTGTATGGTAAGGAGTATTGAAAATGTACGTAAACGAAGAGAGCGCAGGAGAAGCGAGAGTGTTGCAATTTTGTTCCGGAATTACACACCAAAGAGGAGAGGGGATGAAAAAATGTACGTACGAAAGTAAAAATTCAAATTGTATTATTTAAAATGTCCGCATTAAATAACCGTGTAGTCGATCAGTGGTTTAGCGATTGCAAGCGCTCTAGGCCCCCAAAATGTATTAGAAAACATTATTTTTTTATATATTTATAATCCCCTGCCCCCTTCTCCTTTCCCACAGTTGTATTGTTGTTCCTTTACGACATTATTTTTTATTGAATTTTGTTTATTTTCGATCATAAACTGGAGTTTGTATTAAAAAAAATTCAATTTGCGAACATTGTCATGGGGAAATTTGTGTTCTACACGTAAAAGTACCTACGGAAATGCATCTGATAACTCATTTAGTTAATATAAAGTTTCACCTTCAAGGTTGATTTCTGCTTGAAAGTCGCTCAAATTACACGACTCGACTTATTCGGGACACAAATATATGACAGAGTGCGAGTCTATGCGTGTTATTTTCGCTATCTATATGCTTCAAATAAGGTCCGAAGTCAAAACTCGCTGAACAGCAAAAATAGTTCCCTTGTAAGTTTTAGTTAAACACAATATTCGTGTATGTTTGGTCTTCCTTTGGAACTTATCTGGAGCACGGAGACTGGTAAATAATTGGAACAGTGACTAGAAGATGACAGAGAGCACAATTCTATGGATTGTTACAAGGTAAGAACTTCAATGTCTAAATTATTTTGGACATCATTTTCGATAACCCATGATTGCAGTCTGTCAAAGCTTACGAAACATAGTTGTGTGCCTAAAACAGCAAGTAAACTAAAAGTAAAATAATAAAATGTTAGTGATTTTGTTCAAATTAAAGCGAACTTGAACTTCGGTAGTTCTACTCTGTACACTTACATAAATATAAACAATGCATGAAAACATATTTCCGTTAGTATTGACGCATTAAGATAGGCAATGATACGCATAGCTTTTACTATTCCCTATATCCGGTGTAAAATTTACGTATGAAACGTATATTTTTTTTAAACCAAGACTTGCAAGACTCTTGCATGCAAGACCAAGACTGGGCGAGCAAGACCAAGACCAAGACCAGGGATACCGATGCAAGACCAAGACCAAAACCAAGACCGCTACGGTCTTGGTCTTGGTCTTGGTCTTGCATTTGCTCATCACTAGTTACAATTATACCACCCACAACGGGGGCTGCGCCCCCACAGGTATTTTTTATTTTTTTTTTACAATTTTTTGTAACCTACTCCTCACGGTACACCTTCATACCAAATTTCGTTTGTCTAGGCTTAGTAATTTAGAAAATGGGTTTTCGGGCAGACATTTTGGATTAAAATGGCGACATTTTTTAACGTTTTTTTTTATATATTGTCGTGACTTACTCTTGAAGGTACGTCTTCAAATAAAATTTTACTTCTCTAGACCAAACGGTGTCGAAAATTATTTTTGGGCGGCCATTTCGGATCCAAGATGGCGACGTTTCTAAAATGCTGTAACATTTTCCTTAAATACTCGTCATAATGCAAATATATGCCAAATTTCGTATCTCTAGCTCAAACGGTGGGGAAAATGCATTTTTATATCCGCCATATTGGATTCATGATGGCGTCTTTGGATACATCATGTAACATTTTCTTAGTCCAATAGCGATAATGTACCTTTATGCCAAATTTCATCTCTGTAGCTCCAACGGTTTAGGGTCTGTATTCTATACAACAATAGGTTTGGCGGCCATTTTGGATTCAAGATGGCGACTTTTAATATTTTCCTAAACTACTCGTCATAGTACACCTGCGTACCAAGTTTCGTATCTCGAACTCAAACGGTGTGGAAAATGCATTTTTAACGTACGCCATTTTGGATCCAAAATAGCGTCTTTGGGTAAATTGTGTAATATTATATTAACCTACTATCAATAATGTACCTCTATATCAAATTTAATTTCAATAGCCTGAGTAGTTTAGGCTGTGTATTCTATACAACAATGGGTTTGGCGGCCATTTTGGATCAAAGATGGCAACTTTTACAAAATTTTAAAATATTTTCGTACTCTACTGGCAATAAAGTACCTTCATACCAAATTTCATTTCTGTAGCCCCAGCCGTTTAGGCTCCCTATTCTATACAACAATGGGTTTGGCGGCCATTTTTGATCCAAGATGGCGACTTTTTTAAAATGTCGGACCTTTCCCTTTACCTACTCATGATCCTACACCTCCATACCAAATTTGGTGTTTCTAGCTCCAGTAGTTTGTCCTGTGAATTTATATGGGTAAGTCAGTCAGTGAATCAGTGTGTCCATGGGACTATATAGAATATGGACTCGCTTTGCTTCGCTGGGGGCGCTGCTCCCAGACTACCGTGGGAGCTGCGCTCCCAACATCAGGGTTTGGGAGGCTGCGCCCCCCTTTATCTTAATCAGACACTCTCTGGCGACTGCGCCTCCATGTTACAATTATACCAACAACAGTGGAAGCTGCGCCCCATAGGTATTTTTTTTACATTTTTTTGTAACCTACTCCTCATGGTACGCCTTCATACCAAATTTCGTTTGTCTAAGTTTAGTAATTTAAAAATATGGGTTTTCGGGTAGCCATTTTGGATTAAAATTTCGACTTTTCTTAACGTTTTATTATATTGTCGTGACTTATTCTTGAAGGTATGTCTTCCAATAAAATTTCATTTCTGTAGCCCAAACGGTGTGGAAAATGCATTTTTAGATCCGCCATTTTAATTCATGATGGCGTCTTTGGATATACCATGTAATATTTTCGTAACCTAATAGTAATAATGTACCTTTATGCCAAATTTCATCTCTGTAGCTCCAACGGTTTAAGGTCTGTATTCTATACAACAATAGGTTTGGCAGCCATTTTTGATCCAAGATGACGACTATTTCAATATTTCGTAATATTTTCCTAAACTACTTGTCATAATACACCTTCATACCAAGGTTCGTATCTCTAACTCAAACGGTGTGGAAAATGCATTTTTAACGTACGCTATTTTGGATCCAAGATGGCGTCTTTGGGTAAATTGTGTAATTTTATCTTGATAATGATAATTTTATCTTGTACTATTGATAATGTACCTCCATACCAAATTTCATTTTAATAGCAAAAGTAGTTTAGGCTGTGTATTCTATACAACAATGGGTTTGGCGGCCATTTTGGATCGAAGATGGCGACTTTTGCAAAATTTCGGATTTTTTCCTTTACCTACTCATGATCCTACACCTCCATACCACATTTGGTGTTTCTAGCTGCAGTAGTTTGACCTGTGAATTTATATGGGTGTCAGTCAGTCAGTGAATCAGTGAATGTGTCAGTGTCCATGGGGCTATATTGTTCACGTCCAACTTGGGCGTTGGACTCGCTTTGCTTTGCCCCAGACCCCCGTAGGGGGCTACAGCTCCAACTTGAGTAGTTTAAAAATATCAAGGAATTGCTTAAAATTACGATATAGATACTTCTTCGTCTGAACTCCACCCACCCACCCCCACACACACACAAAAAAAAATACACATGAGAATTCATACTTTCAACTTATTGTAAAATAATCAGCATTATGAAAACCTGTCGATATTTGTAAATACTTCACATCATCTTTATACAGTTACAGTAAATATCTCAATTACAACTTTCAATTAAGGAGAAATTGTCAATTTTCTTCTCTCCTTAACAATCTCTCCTTAGCAATACCCTAAAAAGACTTCTGGAACAAAAGTGCCCATACGACCATATAATGCCTATGTAGACTATAGAATCAATTGACCATGTTCATGCATTTCTAATGTTACGAACAATAAAGAATTTAAATTTGAATGTGGATTTAAATCGTTTCATTAGTTAAGGAATCTGTATCATAAATGTCACCATTAAAACTATCACAAACTATTTAACACAACCAAGTTATAAAAGAAATAAAGAAGCAAGTAAGAAGAAGTCAAAATCTGTATCAACAGAAAAAAATCAAACAACAACAATATCTAGCAACAATTAAAACGGTAGCTTGGTGCAAGCGCAGGTAAAGCTTGACAGCTTTAATTGTTGGGCAGTCACCATAGAAGACTGGACTGGACTGGACTGGACTGGATTGTCCAACTGGATTTAAATTAGGTAAGGTGCATACATATATTCCTTGTATTTTTTTAAAAATATACATATATGTAACGTATTATATGTCCTAATAAGTGTATATTTATTGACATATTATTAGATGTTTTTTAAGAATTCTGTAGGCTATATGAAGTTAATTATTATTATTATTATTATTAACCTAATGTAAAACTTTCCACAGAAAGCTGGAGTTTCGTAGTAATTGCGTTCAGTTTCCATGGGGATTTCATTTTCTCTCCAATCATACTCGAAGGGATAGACTAATCTGAAGTGATAGATGTCCCATCAACAAGTTCTTATTGTATGTTTTTTTGGTACAGTTCTTGTTTCTTCCCCTTTCAAATCCTATCGACATTAAGATAATTCCGAAGAACGTGATTTTTATTTGAAGGGCATGGGGGAAAACAATGCTAACCCTCATTTCTTTTTTAATAAATGAGTTTAGTACAGAAATACAATGGTAACACTCTTGTGAGCTGAACTGTGGAAAGAATTCCAGTTAAAAACCAACAGATGGCAGCATACTGGCAATCTGTGTTATGGGAATCCTCACATGCTGCCAAGACAGAATGAATTCTCCGAACGTAATATCTCAATTCATACTCAGTGTGAGTTACCATTGTTTCCCGTCATGCCCTTCAATCGTGTGTATGTTTTCTTTTTAAATGAGCATTCCAGATTCCCTCACCAAGGCGGACAGTTGAGTGAAAACGCGTGTAGTTAGTTGTTTATTTTGGGAGGTCTTTCGATCGAATCTCGACATCTGTTAACGTTTCGCTGATTTTTTTCTCCTCATTTACATCAAACAATACCGGGATAATACCTTCAATTAAGAGCGAAACCTTCCAACTTCGCTTTTCAACGTTCAAATTAACGCTGTTGGCAAGTCAGTCTAAAATCCTGTACTACTATGAAAGCAATATCTGTAAGCTTTCATTTTCCCCAAACACACTCATGATTTTTTTATTACAGCTCGGTTGAGGTCTAGGTTCCCTGCTGACCAATTTTTTCTAAGTTAATTCCTATTTTGTAAATGGCTGAATTTTACCCCACAAAAGTGTGGGAAAATGTAGTACACCCCTATTTACTGTGTGAAGGGGTAACTTTTTTCCCATGTCATCAACTCATAAGGTGAGAAGGAATAAGAATCAGTGCGCGACAAAATTATGTTCTACTATCGTGAACAGTCGTTTCGCCTTTTATCATCTATTGCGACAGACATAAAATATTTATCATTTAAATACCCGCATTAAAACTCCAAGTTAAATTAGTTGCAAGAAAGGTGTAGGAATCTTGTTTGCTCTACAGAACTGTTAAAGAAGCAGTGGAATTAAGGCTTAATAAATGTATAAATCAGATGCTGAGAAAATTCCTTAGCTTCTTGGAAATGTTTTATTCCAGGTACTGCAAACCCCTTCATGTTTGGAGACGTTCACAAGTTAGCTCTCCGTAAGCCATAGAGTTACTTAATTGGCAACACTGCACTGATACACATGTTTCATTGCTGTGGTTGTCTTTCGTGTAATGTGAATCAGGCGCTTGCTGTGTCTGTTTCTATGCCCAGGCTTTGTTCGGGTCCTGTGGACCCATATGTTTCTTTGGTTATACATTATGTACACCTTGCTATGAGGATGAAAATTCAGACTAAGATGGTTTTTGGTAAACACTGGCTACATGTATCAACACATGTCTTAACACTGTAAAAATATTATTCTATTATTTATAATTTAGTGCACTTTTTCTTGAAATTTCTTGTCAATACTAATTTCCAATTTGTATACATTATCCGTTTTCACTCTATTGAGAATTCAATTAAAGTACTGAAAAAGGTGGAAATTATGGACTGTCGAATTCAAAATAGCTATTTTGTAAAGAAACTGAAGCAAAAAGTATTGTGGCAAAATCACACTTTTTTCGATTATGTATTCTTTAGAGTAATAATATTAAACATGGGTGTGAAATTTTTTCAAGAAAAAAACATGCTCAAGAAAAAAAAATATTCAAATTTATACACATATGTATTACGGTACATACAGATATTTTATACTGGATTCTAGGGTCCTAGGGACCCATAAAAATATATGTTCCGCTTATACAGGTTGAAGTTTCAAACTTGAGACTTCTTCTGTTTTGACAAGAATGTTTTCGTACTCCGAAAAATATCGTTGTACTTCACTAGAAAATATTGGATAATATTTAAGATCAACAATATTATCCAACAACAACAACACATCATGCTCAAGGCTATCTGTAAACCGTCCATGTCTGGTATCTATCTTCTCTAGGCAGAATTTCGTTTTGGATAGGATCCACCAGTTTCTTTCGTGAATCTTAATATGAAGTATGAATACGAAGTATGAATAAGTACGCCTAAATCCATACTAATTTTACATAGAAATCGCAACTTCGTTGGGGATCGGATCTCTGGACCCTTTCCGTAGCTATCCCCCTGTTTCTAGGTATTCAGAATCTTCAAGCATGCTCAACGTATTCCTCATGCCATCTGTTACTTTAATGTTCATTTGTAGTGTTAGGCCTTTGGCTCTAAAATGTGTAACGTGTTTATACAAATGATTCATATATGAATTTGCGTATGTAACATGTATTTTCCGAAAATTCGTTGAAATATGCATATGCAAGATACATAACTATCCAAGCCCTAGTTACCTAGTTTATGCAGAGATTAGAAGTTCAATTACCTTCTCACATAGGCAAGATACTACGCAAGCTTCTCAAAAAGTCTCTTTGATTGGCCGCCTATCAATAGCTTTTTGTTTAAACTATATTGCATCTTACAAGTAAGGTCCATGAATGCGTCACACGGACTTCTGAATCAATCATAGTCCATTCGAAAGAGATATGTTCAGGTGCAAACAATTAGGTGCCATGGACAACGTAGTAGCCTCCTCTGGCCCATAAATTCTTTTTAAAGGAAGCCATTTTGAAAGAAA
This sequence comes from Lepisma saccharinum, assembly GCA_022664845.1. NCBI lineage: Eukaryota > Metazoa > Arthropoda > Insecta > Zygentoma > Lepismatidae > Lepisma > Lepisma saccharinum. The sequence continues at coordinate 18,681 of JAGDQP010002689.1, read as the reverse complement.
TCTGAGACTCGCAGTTAAATAGCAATTGCATCAACACTATTCATCGGAGAGTCACGGTTCATACCTCATTCTCTTCAGAATAAAACAAACGTTTCAAAGGCGCATGCAGTTGCGCCCATGACTTACACGAAAAGGGAAATGTTGAAGAATTTTTCGAAAATTCCCTCCAAAATCCCTTCTATTAAATTTTGCCCCCTCCTGAGCGGTCCCGCGTAAGAGCACCAATCCAAATGTATATAGAAAAATACTATGGGGTATAGACAATGCGTGTGCCAAGTTTGGTTTCTGTAGCTTCAATAGTTACGAGGAAAAGGTTTTTATACCAATGCTCTCTGTATATACGAAACCGAACCTATGACCTAACCTGCAAATAGGACATCAGGTAAACATTTATAAACGCAGTACTATTTATCCGGGTATCATGGTTTGAACCTCATTCTCTTCAGAATGAAGCAAGCTTGCCAATGGTACCACACATATGGTACCTTGATTTACGTGGAGAATGAACTTTGGGAACTATTTGAGTAGGGCCTACAATTAAATTAATTGTATAGGAATTGAGAAGGGAGTTGAATAACGCTTTGCCATTCTCATCTGTGATTCTGTCTTTCAACATTTCATGTTGACGATTTACATCTGCAGCTAACAGCAATTTTCTATATTGTTCTGTATATTAGAAGAATTGGAAGCCAAGTTTAATGTCTTGCCTTGGAGATATTTATTCTTCTTTTTAATAGTTCTTCAGATGCTGTTTTAATGGTGGTATTTAACTTCGGGAAAAATGCATTATGTGACAATGCAAAGGCCAAAACAGTAGATACCCATTTCAGAATAATATTTGTTCTTTTGTGTCTCTCTTCTTTTTTAATTTAAGGGCATGGAAGAAGTAAAAAAGCTGAGAAAGTTGGCTCATAAAACGCCAAATTCTCAAACTTTTTTTCCTCATGCTCATTCAAAAATGTTGTGGAATGAAAACTTAATCCCCCCAGTATGTTTTCATCCACTGGAAGGGATATTCATAAAAACATGGTTCCTCTAGTTATAAGAAACTTTAAAAATTACTTCCGTAAGTGCTTGTTTAAACAACGAAAATCTGCTTGTACACTGAGACGATATGCTCATTGTACGCATCTGCGTCAAAAATTCATTTAACCGAATTGACAAAATTAACATACGTTTCAATAAACGTGCTAATTCTGTCAAATTGATTAAAAAAATTCTGTACTTGCTGGTTCTGACATCTCTTAGGCAAACAGGGAACGTAAGCCGAAAATTGTTTTAAGTTTTTCTTTTTTGAACGCTTAAAAGTTCAGTACATGTGATCAGTATATTTCGTAGTTAAACAATATAAAATGTAATCATGAGTAGCATGCATTATGTAAAAAGGAAACCGATAAAAGAAGTCAACATATTAGAACTTCCACGTGCATTTATTAATTATTATAAATGTATTAAATAATTTTAAACAAATATTTATTAAGTTGGTAATTCATATGCATACACATCTTTCAAAATAACATCTTATGTGAATAAAAATGACACAGCAAATACACAAAGACACCAACGCATCCTCACAAGCAATCGATTCTTCTGTATTAAAGATTCTGGATACCATGGTCAATTTCTACTCTTCTATTATTTCTTGTCATTAGTACGAGATTTTGTATGAATGCCACTCAACTTTAAAATTACTTAGATTTTCTTGTATTTTCTTCAAAATTTCTGAAGACTTACTATGATTGTAGTTATCAAGACTAGTTCTGAACGATTATTTTCAATCACTTACATTTAAATGCTCCTCCTTTCTTGTCATAAACCCAATTAGTTTAAAACACATTGACACAATAATTACGTATTACATAGACAACATTGTCTGCAAAGTGTCTTTTAATTCCGACGCAAAGAGGTTTTTACCCTTTCTAAAGTTTTCACTAAAGAATTCTACTTTGTTTTCTACTTAGAGCCCAAAGCCAACGCCTAGCAATGGGAAGAAAATTAATAATTCTCAATAAATCAGAAACGACGTATTAAATTATACTTTTCTTTGCTGAAATTTGTTTCTAAAAACATGGCGGATATAAAAAAGTCACTGGGTTGTCAGTGCTGCCAACCCGTCATAACGTTTAAATTTTTCAAATGACACTACATCGTGCTATCGGGTATTTGGAATCCTCTAGTGATCATAAACAACATACCTAAAGAACACATTGCAGTGCTGCAAACTGTGAATGGGATATCCTAGGAAATTGCGTAGGTTGTTTAAGATCGCAAAAGCTTTGGTGTTATCTATAGTTTGCTACGCTGCGGTGTGTGCCTTACATATGTTGTTTATCATCATTAGGAGATGACAAATACCTAATAACTCCACATAACTCCAATTTGAAAAATTTAAACGTTATACCAGGTTAGCAACACTAACAACCCAGTGACGATGTGTTTTCACTCCTGATGTCCACCAAGTTGTTAGAAACAAATTTCCGGAAACGAAATTTTCATTTATCACGTCGTTTTTTATTAATTGAGGATTATTCATTTTGTAAGAGTAATGAACAATGAAGTAGCGATTACTAAGATCATGTAGGCCGGATGCGAGAGAAACGAAGACTATATTCCATCCTGGTTGGAAAGAGACCGTTGGAAAGACCGACACGACGTTGGGAAGACAATATTAGAAGGGATCTTCGAGAAGTAGGTGTTTGTGATAAAAACTGGCTTGATCTTACCGAGGATAGAATCCTATGCCAATCGTTTTTTTACTGCGGCGATGAACTTGCGAGTTCCGTAAGCCATAAACTAAGTAAGTAATTTCTGATGACCGTCCACGACGCTACTACTCATCATATATTAGCCCTTGTATAGAAAGAAGTTGGCTACGCCTAGTTCCGACTATAGTATGTTTACATAAAGATGACAATGACTTAACTCATATAAACGGAGTCTCTGATTTTCAGCATTTAACCTACTCTCAGTAACATTGCTTAAGAAAATAGTCAGGTTTTTGGCGAGCCAATTGTCCGTAATCGCGAACATCCCGGAAGTTAACAAATAGTTTGGTAAAGAGTACCCGGCAAGCGCCTTGCTTTAATGGTCCCAGAAATAGCAAGGACTTTGCCAAGTCACGTTTAGTGAAGCATCCCAGCGAACACCATCCGTGTATCATAGTCGACCAGATGCTATGAGAGTTGGTTCTCCGGCGTTAGATCGTACGGTACAAACGATCTGGCGTCCCTCTACCAACTTTAAAAACACTAGAGGCCCTCATAGACGGTAGAGACCTTGACGAGGTTATGAGGCTTTCAACCAACATCTACCTGTACCACGAATACCAAATATCTACCACATTGGACAGAAATAAATTACTTCCGGTCGAGCCTGCAATGCTAGTTTAAGCGAACCATCCCAGTCACCAATTCAAAACAGAGACATTAACGGAACGGGATGTTCGGCTAAAATTGCAGTAGACACAGGATATTTGCAGATGAAATTCCCTTTTCAAGTCATCCTGTTGCTTCACACATCTAACAAGACAGTTCGTTAATCAAGAAGTAATAAAACTTGCATTCGTAAGAAATACAAACCACCACTCAGACAGACACTTTCCAGTTTGACCGAGATATTCCAAGAAGACTGTGCTAAGCCACTTTCACGCATTATGAGAGTTCGGAAACTGCACATACAGCTTCCAACAGCGCACCATCATCTGTGTTTCTTCTGTACAGGGATATCCAACTCTCATTCATCCAGTGCCTCATTACAGGTTACGAAAAATGAATCCTCTGGGAAACAAAGAGCGAAGCCAGTCCCCTTTATTGAAACCAGACTCTCTCTGCGGGACTGCACCGCCATGGTACAGATCTGCACCCATACTTCCCCTCGGGGGGTTGCGCCCCCATAGGGGAGTTTTATCCCATTTATTGTAACCTAATCTCGGTCATACACATTCATACAAAATTTCATTTCTCCAGCTCGAACCAACTGGGAAATGTTTTTGGGCGGCCATTTTGAATCCAATATGGCTACTTTCCCCAAATATTGTAATAGTTTCCTAAATTATTCGTGAAAATACACCTTTATTCCAAATTTCGTATCTCTGGCTCAAACGGTGTGGAAAATGGAATTTTGGATTCGCTATTTTGGATCCAAGATGGCGTCTTTGGACACATTATGTAATATTTTCCTAATCTACTGTTGATGAAGTGCCTTCGTACTAAATTTCATTTTAGTAACCCCCAGCGATTTAGGCTGTGTATTCTATACAGTAATAGGTTTGGCAGCCATTTTGGATCCAAGATGGCGACTTTTTCAAAATGTCGGTTTTTTCCTTTATCTACTCTTGATTATAAATCTTCAAACCAAAGTTGATGTTTCTATCTTCAGTAGTTTGGCCTGGGAATATTGATGATCAGTGAGTGAGTGAGTAAGTGAACATGAGGCTGTATATTATAGGGACTCACTTTGCTTCGCTGGGGGCGATGCCCCCAGGTCCCCGTGGGAGCTGCGCTCCCAACATGGGGTTTTTGGGGGCCTGATCTCTCCTTTATCGTAATGAGACACTCTCGGGCAGAGTGCACCTCCATGGTACAAATATACCAGCAACCGAGGGTTTGCGCCCCATATGGGGCAGTTTTCACCATTTTTCGTGACCTACTCCTCATAGTACACCTTCATACCAAATTTTGTTTGTCTTGCCTCAGTGGTTTACAAAGTGGGTTTTCGGGCGGCTATTTTGGATTAATGATGGCGACTTCTTTAACGTTTTATTATATAGTCGTGACTTACTCGTGAAGGTACAACTGCAAAAAAAATGTCATTTCTCTAGTTCAAACGGTGTCGAAAATGATTTTTTTGGCGGCCATTTTGTTTCCAAGATGGCAACTTTCCTAAAATTTTGTAATATTATTTTTAAAACTACTATTTAAGATACACCTTCGTGCCAAATTTCGTTACTTTTAACTCAAACGGTGTCAAAAATCGATTTTTAGGTCCGCCATTTTGGATCCAAATTGGCGTCTTTGGATACATTATATAACATTTTCGTAACCTACTAGTGATATTGTACCTTCACACCAAATTTCATTTCAGTAGTCTCAGCCGTTTAGGCTGTATATTCTAGACAGCAATGCGTTCGGCGACCATTTTGGATTCAAGGTGGCGACGTTTTCAAAATTTTTCAATATTTTCTCAACCTAATATTCACCATGTACCTTCATACCGTATTTTGTATCTCTAGCTCAAACAGTGTGGAAAATGGATTTTTAGATCCGCCATTTTGGATTCAAGATTGTCTGGATACATTTTGTAATATTTTCGCAACCTATTAGTGATATTGTACCTTCATGCCAAATTTCGAGCTCCAGCGGTCTAAGCTCTCTATTCTATACAACAATGGGTTTGGTGGCCATTTTGGATCCAAGATGCCGACTTTTTCAAAATGTCGGATTTTTTTCCTTTACCTACTCATGGTCCTACACCTTCATACCAAATTTGGTGTTTCTAGCTCCAGTAGTTCGGCCTGGGAATTTATATTGATAAATGAATCAGTCAGTCAGTCAGTGGGTAAGTGTCCATGGGGCTATATAGTATATGGACTCGCATTGCTTCGCTGGGGGCGCTGCCCCCAGACCCCCGTGGGAGCTGCGCTCCCAACATGGTGTGTTTGGGGGGGCTGCGCCCCCTTTATCCTAATCAGTGTCTCTCCGGCTGGCTGCGCCTTCATGGTACAAATATATCAACCACTAGGAGGCTGCGCTATTTCACATGTTTTCACTATTTTGTGACCTACTCGTCATGGTACACCATCATACCAAATTTCGATTGTCTAGCCTTAATGGTATAGAAAATATGTTTTCCGGTTGCCATTTTGGATTAAAGATGGCGACTTTTTAACGTGTTATTATATTGTTGTGACTTACTCGTGAAGGTACACCTTCAAATAGAAATTCATTTCTCTAGCTCAAACGGTGTCGAAAATGATTTTATGGACGGCCATTTTGGATCAAAGATGGTGACTTTTCCAAAATTTTGTAATATTTTCCTAAAGTAGTCGGCATAATACAAATATATGCCAAATTTCGTATCTCTAGCTCAAACGGTGTGGAAAATGCATTTTTAGATCCGCCATTTTGGATTCAAGATATCGTCATTGGATATATCGTGTAACACTTTCGTAACCTATTTGCGCTAATGTACCTTTATACCAAATTTCATCTCCGTAGCCGCAACGGTTTAGGGTCTATATTCTATACAACAATAGGTTTGGCGGCCATTTTGGATCCAAGATGACGACTGTTTCAAGATGACGATTGACCCCTACACCAAGCAGGCCATAACAAATGAAAGCTTTGTTAGTAGGTTTTTCCTTCCCGTACTTGAGCATCATAGTAAGCCATCTGCTCCGGTGGTTGAGTTAAGGTTAATGTAAACCAACTATCTGCAATAAAAGATGGCAACACTACCTCCGTATATGTCTAATGTATTTTTATCGTTGCGCGAAATTTCAATGTAAAATTCAGGCACAGAGAGTTGTAACCTTCAGTGAAGAAAGTTCAAAACCGATTCAAGAATTCGATCAATGCCGATTGTTTATTTTCGTTTTTTTTTTTTCATTGTTGAAATCGCTTGACTGTTGTGAATATCAAAATCTGTAACAATGAAGCTCTTTCAACAACGAACAAAAATTAAAATTAAAAATCGGCATTACAGTAATTAAGCTCTTGAATTTGTTCTCTAAGCTTGAATTTGTAGGAGCAACATTGAAATTTCGTACAACGATAAATGAAGGTAGTGCTGCCATCTTTTGTTGGAAATCGTTGCTTTACGTTAACCTTAAAATGGGGATGCAGTCTATTCTTCCATTGGTAATCAGCGCACTCCACTGTTAATATTAAATGCAAGGAAAAAAGAACGAAAACATCGCGGCACAATTTTTTTCCAAAGATTGTACAAAACTTGAACAAGACCTAGAAAATGCTTCTTAATTTTACTTTGATGCTTATCCGTTTATCTGCATGGCCTTATTTTATGTTTGTGAATGTGACCTACTTTTATTATGTGTTATCTACAAGCTTTTTTAAAAAAAATAAACATCAGGTGAGGTAGTGGTAACGGTATCTTAACCTAGATATATTAATGGAAGATTGTAAAGGATTTTCAAATTAATGTATATTTTATTGGTGATGTTTGGTTAAGATTGTAGTTGACACTTAAGTTTACTCTTTATAAAATGTATATTACTTTTGAACTTCTATGGTCAATAATATCGCGACAAGTGGTATTTGAGCTACCAGAACGACTGCATGAACCACGATTTCTTTTATAGTTATACAGGGTGTTGCAAAATACCACCGCCAAAACACCTCGCGTGATTCCTGACATGAAAAAAAAAAGCATAAGCCATTCAGGGTGCACAAATACTTCGTTTCAGCGCTATAGGCTGTCGAAAGCGTGGGAAAATAAACGCTAGATTTCGGTATTTCCAATACCATTAACAATATAACTGAGGTGACATGATACCATCAAAGACTTGAGACCTGCTCTGTCCAAAAATGCATATTCCAAAATTATGCAATGGATGCACAAAGGATTCCCAAAAACTCTCTGAAGTACAGGTAGGTCGAAATAAGCTTTCCACCAGTGTTAACAATAATTAGCTTGCGCTAGGCCCATATTTCAAACAGATTTCCTCTGCGGAACTATTTTTTTAAATCATGCATGGTTAACTAACAAATAGGAATTAGAATTACATACATTTGACGAACGTTTGGTGTATTTGGACAAAACGAACGAAGTCAATTTTTAAATAAAGTTGGGTTGTGTCGTATTTTTGCTAAGAATTAAGTGTTTCAATAATTCCAAATCACATAAATCAGTAGCTTTTATTAACCTAAGGTCGAAAGACCTCAATTATTGTAAAAATAGGCCGGACATAGTTTCTTTTCTTACAACTGTGACTCTAAATGCATTTAGTACTGTAGAAAACTCAAAATGTAGTTAGTCCGTCCCGTTTGGAACGGAACCGTCCATTTATCAGCAAAAGGTACTGTCATTGCCCGCTTGGATGGCGGTGATTACGTCTATCGTCTTTAGTGATAAGGAAAATCGTCTTAATTGCACTTATTTTGACCCACTTTTACTCCAGATCTGGCAATCCTCTACTTTCTTTGGGGAATCCCTTTCGCATCTATTGGACAATTTTGGGAAATGCATTTTTGGATAAGCCGAGTCTCAAGACTTAACGACTACCATGCCGCCTCAGTTCTACTGTTAATGATACTGGAAACACCAAGCTCTACAGGTTATTTTCCCACGCTTTCGGCAGCCTATAGCGTCCCTCGTGTGCCCTCTATGCCCTATATATATTTTTTATTCTCATGTCAAGGATCTCGTAAGATGGTTTTGTTGGTGTTATTTTGCAGCCCCCTGTAGATGTTGTTAAGAATGCATTTATTTAACAGCTCGAAATCACCACTCTAGGACGTGATTTCACAGAACCGAATTATTATCATTATTTGAAGTAGGAACCACATTATCGACACGCGCTAAATTGTATTAGTTCTGGCAAACTTGACTCAATATATTACAGAATTACTTAACAATATCTTGTTCTTCTCAGTACAGAACTTATCTTCAAAATAAGTCGTGGAATTCGTGCTCTTACAAAATAGCAGAACTTGCGTGCATGTTGAAATGAAATGGCGACTTTGGGGTCAACGCGAAGACGTGTATTCAACAGATTTTAATCAAGAAAATGTGATACGTTTCCCAACCATACGTCAACCAGACCATAAGTTCTCCTCCTATCGGACATGTGTAAAGTTAAATAGCATGCAACTTGGGAAAACAGCAGGTGAATAACGTATATTTATGTTGACATGCAATTGAAACATGCATAATGAGATATAATGAAAGCTTTGTCATGTAGATGAATGTCTTATTTGAATTTAATGAATTTCAAGGAAGTTTAATATAGAATGTTTACCAGAGGTCTTAAGCTTTTTTAGCTGATACTATAAAAGAGAAAAGTCTAATTTCAATGAAAATGGATATGAAGAAGCTCTCAAATCGAAATCAAAGATTGTGATTAAAAGAAAAAATTGGTGTTCCAAACAAAATCAAAATTTTGATTAAAGTACCGAAAACCAGGTTTTGATCCAAAAGCCTAAATTTGATAAAAACTCAGATTTTAACTTTTAAAAAAATTGGCACTTAAAAAAAGAAAAACAGAAAATGAGGTTTCAACAAAAATAGAAACTGCGTTTGATAAAATAAAAAGAAACAAAGGATAACTGAATTTTTGAATTTAACCATTTCGTTGTTTCGAAAAGAATCATAAAAGGCGAGCTGAGATACTACGGGCTGATTTGCAAAGAAGGCTTTAGTTTTAGGCTTAGGCTTAAACATCAATTATCGAATACACCAGCTTAACCTAAACCATGGTCTAGCTTACGTCTATGTCTTTGCAATCGAGCGTGCGTACATGTTATTGTTCCAGAAGAGGTTGAAAGCGTAGATATTGCCCTTTGGTTAGTAGCGTCACTTCATTTCTAGTTCGGCTAGACGAATACCAGGTGGCATGGAAGTACAGGCGAGAATAGGAATTGTATTTTTTTTACCTATGACTCGTAAAATAGTTCGTAGATTACAATGTTATCTTAACTCGGAATTAGAATGTTTTATGCAGCTGCCTATTAGGGTATTAAATAACTACATTAATCTCTACATAGTAACAAAGTAGCAACGTTTACGAATTGTTGTTATCTCAGACAGAGCACACTCTAAATCTTAGCGACAGCGAAGTTATTAGGTCCATTGTGGATGTCCTATGAAAATAGTTTAGAAATTCAATTATTCCTCTTATGTTATTAGTCGTGATGATTTTGAATTATTAATAGTCTTTGGAAATATCAGCAAAATCTGAACAAGCATCGACCTTCCGGGTACTTACACTAAAGATGAATGGCTTACAAAAATGAATTCGGTATGCAAATAACAAAACATGATGTCGGGGAGACGAGGAAGTCACGTACCTAGACTAATTGATAGTATCTTTGTAATTCTGTAAAAAGGAAAAGGAAATCCGAAGAAGGTTGTTTCAGAAAATAGAAATAACCAAAAGAATATTCTCGCGTGCTACACTTTCTTTGAACTTCCGGTTTCCGGAACTACCACTTGACACGACATTAGAATTTTGTTTTCATACCACACGCGACAAATAAACTGCATAACAGCAACAGCAGTTCCATCACAACATACGCAGCTATTGTCACCCTCAAAGTTCATTCTTTCCATTACTATCTCAACTGCATTGAAGTCTTCAAAACAGAAGTGAGTGGTTATTTTATTTAAGAAGAAAGTTGACAGGCTTGGAAAGCATAAGCGAATGATTGTAGTTGTGTAGTTAAGAAAAGAAAAGTACTATAGCTTACTTAATGATGCATATGGAAGGTAGTTCCATATGCATTTACATTACATAAGTAATGGGATAGCTATGGGATAAATAGTATCGTGTAGAACCCGCCTTTAGCCCGCCGAAGTGCAGGAACTCGTCGTGGCATTGATTCCACAAACAAGCGGAAGACCACTGGATAGGACGGTGCGATTTTTCGATATATCGATCGATTAATATTTCGAAAAACCAAAATATCGATAGCAAGAAAAATCGAAATATTGAATATCAATATGGAATGATTTTTCGATTCGACAGATATTCGATGTTTACAATTTTTCGATTAGACAATAACCTCGCCTCTGCTCCAACTTAACTATTTTTTTCCTGGTGTTTTGTTTAAATCTTGAAATCAAATTTTCATCAATTTTCTCCAATCGATGACAAACTTTGAACACTTGTATAAGCTTGATGGCATATAAAAAACAACTAATAATCTTTTTATTTTTTAATTTGGAAATATGATATAAAGTGACTACAACCCCATTTCCAAAATATCTTCTTTTCTCTATAAACGCCTGGCAGCTCTATAACCCACGACACATTGCTGCTTTCTAATGTCGCCTACTATTCAGGATATGGACGGATTGATAGTCTAATATTTCTATAGCAAGTTGAATAAATGTGTTTCACTAAAATAAAATATTTAAAAAAAAATAGACAAAAGTTAAAATTTACAGAAATGAAACGAAGCTTCTATAAACTTTTACGAATTATATGTATGACTAAGAAACGTAGGACACTCATAATTTTGACTTTGAATTTGAATGTTATTTATGGCCTTTAAGCATCTAAGGCTCAGGCCAGATAGGGAAGGGGAAAGAAGTTGGGAAGGTGTCTGCCAGGACCTATGTTGAAGGTTCCATCACGGCATTTGCCTGGTGCGACTGAGGAAAAAACCTGGAGAAACTTCAGTCAGGATGGTTGACCGCTGGGATCAGGTGTTGGGGAAGCTTCGTGAAAACGTTCGAAAAATACAGCCTCAGTTGTGGGAATGTGGCTGGATCTTGCATGAGGACAATGCATCCGCCCACAAGGCACTATCCGTACAGCAATCTTTGGCTAGAAAAAACATTGCAGTGTTAGAGCATCCGCCGTACTCGCCTGATTTGGCACCCTATGATTTATTTTTATCCCGAAAATCAAATCTCAACTGAAAGGAACACATTTTACCTCCGTTAATGAGGTTAGAAAAAAAACGGAAAACGTACTAAAGACCCTTACAGAAGATGACTTACAGGGATGTTACAAACAATGACAGCGACGAATGAAGAAGTGTGTTGAAGCAGAGGCGGACTACTTTCAAGGTGACACCACCGACAGGAACCAATATTGAAAGTACTCTGAGTTATTACTTCAGTCCGGTTTTTTGTGTGTCACACCTCGTATAAGTCCTAATGCGTATAATGCCTAAAAGTTAAAAATTTGATTTTTTTTTAGTTTTTTTTTTAAATAAAAGGAGCGGTTTCAAACTTATTTTTCTGCATTTCACTTTGTAAAAAAAAGAAGTACCTATTTCCGTTTTTGGCACACGTAGCACGCTTCTAACAAGAAGACATTTTTGTTCAACGCAAGTCACACGTACGAATTGGAAACTACTAGTCTACAAAATATTGTGTCCGTAAGTACGAAACACGCGCGGAAACAGACGAACACAAACCGAGAACAGTGAAACATTACCATCTACAAAACGAAGCCAAAGTTAAAATGAAGGCTTCTGTTTTTCTTGTATTATTAATGTGTGCTTTGACATTTCGGAAAATTCCCAAATGAATTAGGCAACACCTCTTCTTGTTCGAAACATCTGTCACCGTCTTTAATTTAATGTTACATTTTTTTTTCTCCTTTCCTGACTCGTAGCCTTTAGTTTATATATTGTAAAAGGTCGTGCGCGGCGGATCTCGCACTTATTGTCACCTTTTTTTTTCTACGTTCACGCCGTTTCCGACCTCATTTGTACACATCATCACGCCTTTTGTTAAACATCATTTAGGAAGCATCCGGCAGGTCTTCTTTTTCTCCTTCATTTTTGTTGCTGGCAATGAGCGGTGGTGGGGTGGGGAGGGTTCATCTCTTGCTGAACGAGGTCAGGTCATCCGTTGCGTAGCAACGTTCAGGGCAAAGTTAGGACAAAAGAGGGGGTGAAATGGCGGGAACATTCCGAGGTGCAAAAGGCCATCGAAACCGCATGAACTTTTGTTTTTAATAGAGCGTGAAGCTGATCATAAATGTGCTAATGATATTAAAGCTGACAGTTAGGTGATATTATAAACAAATGAATATTAAAGGTCAGACCAAAATGTTCTCTGATAATCTTTTTTTTCACTGTGTATAATATAATAACATACAAGCGCTTTTGTAACTGTATGTGTGTCTGTGTAGAAGAAAAAAACTAGAAAGATCCATAACATCTTGTTACGGGCGTGGTGACACTAGTTCAACTTCACCAAGATCATACATAATTGGCGCCCGTTCAGGGACAATATTTATAACATTCTCATCCTGAAATATGTTTCAGTACGCTTAGTAATACTGCTATTTGGGTTGCCGGCAAAGTTAATAAGATTGTCTTCCTTTAATTTCAATTTATATAAGGCCTTTAGGAAAGTTTGGCTCAGGCCATATGGATGATGATGATGAGAGAAGTGGTGAAGAAAAGGGGAGGGAACGGGAGAATCCAGATGAATAACACGCACACAGTATGGTCTACCACAAAGCCCACATAGCACGAACCGGGATCGAACCAAGGACCCAAGGAACCAGAGGTGCCACCACAGCACAAGATATTCTAAACTTCATACTATATTTCTTTTTTTTTAATCTAAACATTTTACAGTGGTACACAGAGAAAAATCCAAGTTGCAGCGGATAACATTACACTCATGATGGTTTAGTTATATCCTGAAGCAGTAATCCTGGTACACAAATTTGAATTTCATTTTACTGTAGTTGCATTTCCCGTATTGGTATTATCCGATGATGAATTTTGTTTATTCGAAAAAATATTTCTTTTTTGTAATGGAATAATAACAGGTGCTACATAATGCATCTATATGCCCCCTGCTTAAAGTCATTCTGTAATGAATATATATCTATGACATTACATGTCATGACTGAATTAGTTAAGTATATAGTCGTTGTACTTTTCTCGACAGCTGACACCATAAAGTAGTGGTTAAAGCGACGGATTGCAAATCACAAGATTCCACGTTCGAATCCAGTCCCGGACAAGTGACAAAAATTTCTGCTCCACCTGAAAAGGAAAGCTGTTTCGAAATTGTAATAGATATATCGTGATGACATTGGATCAAGTTCAACTAAAGATGCGTACTAATATATATTTTTGGTCAGTAGTGGACTATTATCACCAATAAATTGATATTATCATGAGCATGGGCAAGAACCAGTACAAATCGTAACTATACTTCGAATATGATTGCATTGCCTGACGTCATAACAGTGATGTCAATAAGTATGTCTATTCTTCCACTGTAAACACACAGGAAAAGCATTACGCGCAATTTAATAACGACATTATGTAAGAGAGTTCGCGGTTTTTCTAGAAGTACTGTAATCCTAAATGTAATTGCGTTTACTTAAGAAGTAAATTTCTTTCAGTGTATACAAAAGAAGTTACTGATGAAGTTCTAAGTTGTAGATGCAGTTAATTTGTTTGTATCCCTTTAGTTTTGTAGTAATAAAGGAAATGATTGTACAGAATATCGAGCGGTCGTGGCTCAGAGGGAGATTGTAGGCTTAGCATTCAGGAGGTTGTGGGTTCAATCCTAGCGGCCGACCATCCTGACTAAGTTTTTTTTTCATTATTTATCAGTCTCACCAGGCAAATGCCGGGATGGTATCTTTAACTTAGACTCTGCTTGACACGTTCTAGCATCCTTTTCCCCTCCCTTATCCTGGCCTGCCTAAAGGCTATAAATAAAAATTAAAATTCAAACATGCAAAAAATAAAAATAATAATACAAAGAGCACTAGGAAAGTATTTTATGAGCCTGCATTTTCCACCCTTTCTCAACGTAATCATCACCACTCGCAATACACTTCTCCACACGCTGAAACTCGTCAGTGAACAATCTCTTCTGGCAATTGTGCATAACCCTTATTCATGCCCCCAGAAGTGCCTCCTGTCCCTTCTTTTAATAGTAAACGCCTAGTTTTTAGATTCATTTTCACTTCTGGGATTTGTACAAAGTCACAGGGAGCAGGGTCAGGTCAGGATCGTAAGGTCTACGTTTTCTAAATACTCTGCTTTAGCACCAACCCGATGTGCAGGTACGTTGTCATGATGTGTTATCAATGTGTTGAGCCGTGACTTTGGGCGTAGTTTCTGAAGAGCTTCAAGAACTCGAAGTACGCATACCTCGGTGTACCATTTTAACGTCACGGTGCGCTGAGTTTCTAGTATGTCTCGCAGCAAGATGCCCCTCTTAGTAATAAAAAAATGCAGCAATCATTACCTTTTGCACCAACCGCGATTCCGCCACCACCGCTGGGGCACCCTAATCTTCAAACACCCACACTTTGCCTTGAGCTTTGGTCCAAACATCATAATAACACTGTCCGTCGGCTCTTACTATGCTTTTTCACATTCCGAGATGTTCCATTTTTAGTTTTTTTTTTTTTTAATATCATCGGGCACCATTTCACTCGGTTGTCCTTCTGCTCCGCCGAAGTTAGTGCGGTACCCAGAGCGAATACACTTTCCTCACATGTAGATGTTCATGCAGGATTCCTGGATTGCTGGCGCAGGGATGTAAAGAACCTCCTCTACTTGGTGGTATGTTATCCACCCAAGGTGTTATTGGAAGGGAGGACGGGGAACAACATAAGTACGTCCAATGGGCATCCATAGCATCCATCTATGCCATCCATTTTCTGTTCATAGGACGTCCAATCGAGGAGCCAAAGAACGTCTTTAGGACGTCCAATGTAGACTCGACTGTAACATCCAGTGGATGTCTATATGAGGATCGATTATGGACAAGTACAAAATTTCCAGTAACATGACGGCCTGAGACAAAGATGCCTAAAGGTCATAAATTAACCATTCCGTATTGAGGGATACTTAATATAACTTCCTACAAAAGGGACGCGAACACGGATCTTTTCGTTAGAAATCCAGCGTCTTACCAAGCCATAATTGTCCGCGCAACCGTTGAGTTCTCCCTCTCTTCGTTGTGCACTTTAAAAATTACCAATGAGGGACATAGGTTCTAATCTCAACATTATTATAACCGTCGCTCATGTGGACCCGCAATAAGCGTCATCAAGTTTCCACATCCTACTTCGCTGCCTACGTCATTACAAAGACACAGTGGGTAGGGGAGTAGGTTTTTGTGATGACGTAGACAGCGAAGTAGGATGTGGAAACTAGGAAAATGATCACAGCACTGGTTATCACCACACAATCCTTATCACTTTTCTCATCAGTACATGTAGGAGAAAACATTAATTTTCGACGTGCTAGTGAGAAATCCGATAATGTTTCCGCAAACTAGTGGGTGCCCTCTGCCTGCTGGAAATGGAACGTCAGGCATGATCAAGTAGGTGGCTGTGTCAAGCGGACAAACTGGTAACTGCTTGAAGTAGGATGCAGTTGAGCGTAACTGGATGAAAGGAAGAGTGAGATAAAAAATTAATTCAAATCCACTTGTAACCGCTGAGATGAGGAGATGCGTGTGTTGGCTTCCAGGCGGTTGTAGCAGGGGCGTGAAGGAGTCCTGCTACATTATAAATATTCAAAAGTACAAGGTTCGCCATTTCAATCCTTCATGTTTTTTTTTTAGTCTTGGAAGATAATTTTTTTTATAAAAAAAAATTAACTATCCTCACTAACTAACCCTGCCTCCATGCTAATTTCAATATGAAGGTGCATTATTATGTAAGGCCACCAATGATTGCAAATGGCCACCAAAAAATTCTTCAGGTGGCCTCATTGGCCACGAAATTTTAGATAACTTTTTAACACTGGTGAGAATCACTGCCTTACGCATCTAGCTTACTTTATGATCGACCCCAATCAGAAAAAGTTGGAAGGTATTTAATAAATACATTTTCTAATTATTGTGTTATTTTCTTTCTTTTTTTTTTAATAGGGCATTTTAAAGGTATTTTATCTTTTTCTTGTTAAGAATGGTTTGAATCGAATGTAATTTATTTCTGGCATCTTTGGTTCAGGTCAGGATGGAGAAGGTAAAGGATACGGGCCAGGATTTTACTTAAGGTACCATCCCTGCACTTTGCCTGATAAAAACTGTGGGAAGCCTTCGAAAACGTCAGTCAGGATGGTCGGCCACGGGGTTTGAACCTGAGTACCAGCAACTGCTTATGTGACGTTACCGCCTGGAATACAGGGGCTGTGTAAGAACAGTTTACATACAACGTAAATTTTCGAACGTACTTTTTGTCTTGAAAATGATTCTTTCCTAGAGTCACATTTACTAAGCTTTATTTCAATATTTTTTTTAAATCTCTTTTAAAACACGCCTTTGTAATAAGTGAGAATTTTTTGGTATTATTTTTTATTAAAGAGCAGAAAACTAGCGATTTTATTGTTGCTGTAAAGATGATTGATTTCCTGTCACTCAGGAAAATCACGTGCGTACATTAGTGAAGGTGATTAATAGTTAGGCGTGATGGCGTGTAGGAAACGGAAACAAGCAATTTTACATTTCAAGTGAACGTAATTTATTTCATGGAATAATTGAACCGGTTACTCGCTGAGCTTTGTATTTGACCGAAGTGAATAGTTTTTGTCTTTCTCTCTTTATTGCTTGCTTTCTTGGTTTCTTTCTTTCACTTTTCGTATTTCCTTTCTATCTTTGTATGTTTCCTACTTTCTTTTTTCCTTCTTTCTCGTTTCCCTCATACATTCCTTCTTGCTTGCTTTTCCCTTTATTTCTTGGTTTGTTTCTTCCTTTTTTCCTTCTTTCTCGTTTCCTTCATACATTCCTTCTTGCTTGCTTTTTTCTTTATTTGTTGGTTTCTTTCTTTCTTTTTCTTACTTGCTTTGTATTTTTGTAGTTATTTTCTTCCTTGGTTTCTTTCTTTTATGCTTGCTTGCTTACTTTCATTCTTTATTTTTATCTCATTCTTTTTATTTCTTTCCTCTTTTGTTTCTTTCTTTCTTGCCTGCTTGCTTGCTTACTTACTTTCTCTTTTTATTCATTCTTTTGTTTCTTTTTCATTCATTCTTTCTAGCTTCCTTTACGTCTTTCATTGTCTTTTTCATTCATTCTTTCTATCTTATTTTCTTCTTTCTTAATTGCTTTATTTCTTTTCTTATTTGTTTTCTTTCTGTCTTTCTTTTATCTTTCCTTGATTCTTTCTTGGTACCTATTCTTCTTTCTTGCCCCTTTGTTCCTTTCCTTCTTTGTTGGTTTCTTTCTTCCTTTTCTCTTACTTGCTTTTTCTTTCTTTGATACCTTTCTTCCTTGGTTCCTTTCTTGCTTGCTTTCTCTTTCTTTCTTCTCTCTTCTTTCCATTCATCTTTTCCGGTTTCTTTTTCATTCATTCTCCCTTTTCTTTTTCTTTCTTTCTCTTTCATTCTTTGTTTCTTTATCACCCATTTGTCCTTCTTTCTTGGTTTCTTTTTTCTTGGTTTCTTCTTGATTTCTTTTTCTTGGTTTCTTTCTTTCTATCCCATAATCTGATTTCTTTCTATCTTGCTTTTAATTTTACGGAAAATATTTGGGAAAGGACCCGGAATTTAATGACCATCCAGTTACGAACTATTCATAAGCTGATTAAACTCCCCTTGTCCAGTGTTTGAAGCTACGAAATTAACTTTAGAATCATCCTTCATAAATTGAGGCGCATGCGCGAAGAAAAGTCTATGTTCCGTGTTAAAAGATAGCACATAGACATTTGTTCGCGCATGCACCTCAGTTGCTTTAAAAGCAAAAAAAAAAAAAAAGAATTTCCAAATATTGTCAAAATAATTTTTTGACACCTTTTGAAGTATCAGGAGGAAATTCAGGACGCTGAAATTAGAATAAAGATTTAAAAAAAAATACAATCTAAAAATTCAATAGAACCTGAAGGTATTCCAAAGTTAAATTTGCCTCTGTATTATTCTTAATACTGCCATTCATATACATGCTATTTTCCTGATAAATAGAAAATAATAGTAGTGTATCCTATTCCAAGTTTAAATAATAAAAGAGATATTCAATAGAAGAGATAAAAAAGAGATATATTTGCAGTACCAGTTCTCTCCG
>JAGDQP010002688.1:42247-101536 GCA_022664845.1 Lepisma saccharinum | reverse complement strand
TGTTACAAGGTATTAAGTAATATTCTGTTAACACGCCTAAATGTATACGTAGATGAAATAATTGGAGATCACCAATGTGGATTTAGAAGAAATAGATCCACGTTGGACCAGATTTTTGCTTTGAGACAAATTTTGGAGAAGAAATGGGAATACAATGGGACGGTTCATCAGCTATTCATTGATTTTAAGAAAGCATATGATTCTATCAAAAGGGACAAGTTATACAGTATCCTGATACGATTTGGAATACCGAAAAAATTGGTCCAACTAGTGAAGATGTGTCTCAGCGACCCCATAAGCAGAGTACGGATAGGTAATAATATGTCTGATAGTTTCAAGATTCGCAACGGATTGAAACAAGGCGATGCCTTATCACCACTACTGTTTAACTTCGCGTTAGAATATGCGATTTTAAAAATTAAAGGGGACAAAAAGGGACTATCATTGAATGGTTTGAATCAACTGTTTGTATACGCGGATGACGTAGATTTAATAGGGGACGATATAGATGCACTACAAAGCAACACCGATGTCTTAGTAGAAGCGTGCGATGAGATAGGTCTACAGGTAAACATAGATAAAACAAAATACATGTTAACAAGCCGAAGCACAGGGAATGAAGGAATTAAAAACATAAGAATTAGGGATGAGGTCATAGAGAAAGTAAACAAGTTTAAATACTTGGGAGCATACGTAACAAGCAAAAATGAGGTAACGGAAGAAATAAAAAGTCGCTTAGTATCGGGGAACGCATGTTTCTATTCAGTCCAAAAACTTCTAACATCGCGATTAATATCAAGGAAATTGAAATTAAAAATATACAGAACGGTTATTCTGCCGGTAATACTTTACGGTTGCGAAAGTTGGAGTACGACCCTAGCAGATGAACATAAATTGCGTGTATTTGAAAATAAGGTTTTGAGAAAGATATATGGTCCGAAACGCGACGAGATGACTGGAGAGTGGAGGAGACTGCATAATGAAGAACTCCACGGACTCTACGATTCACCAGATGTTGTAAAAATAATGAAATCGAGACGACTAAGGTGGGCAGGGCATGTAGCTCGGATGGGGGAAAAACGAAGATTATATTCTATCCTGGTTGGAAGGCCCGATGGAAAGAGGCCATTGGGAAGACCGAGACGTCGTTGGGAGGACAATATTAGAAGAGATCTTCGAGAAGTAGGTGTTCGTGATGAAAACTGGCTTGATACTGCCCAGGATAGAATCCAATGGCGAACGTTTGTTACTGCGGCGATGAACTTGCGAGTTCCATAAGCCATAGAGTTAGTTAGAGTTAGTCTATGTAAAGCTAAGAACATAGCAACTAAACCCATATTTATTACTCCGTTATTTTATTTCCAATACAGTAAAGGAAACAATAGGTTTTATGGTCCAAGTAGCTTTGCAGATGGAGTGGCCACCTGGTTTCCTATTAAAATTACACAAAGTAACCTCCTCGTAGGGTAACATTAGAATCCTTAAATTCTGTGGCAACGTGAATGAATCCCATAACCCTCATAGTGCATTCTGTTAGTATAAAATTTGTGAAGGATAGTTCATATTTGGATACCAGCATGAAATTTTGCACAGACTATTTCCAGCATGACCTTGTTAAAAACAACAACATCGAAACACAACTTGTATCCCTCACCCTTTCCCCGGAGTGGCCGGGGGCTATGGCCATGAAGAAAAATGTTTTGTTTTCTTTACATTTTCTTTCAAATAATGGTACATATTATTTGGTACAAATAATGGTCATAGCTTTGGTATTAGGCCCCTTTGTGGCGTATCTAACACAAAGGGATCTTAAAATCCCGCTAGGTTCGTCCATCTGTCTGTCTGTACGTGCCTTAAAATACATCTCAGTAACCACAAAGTTTAGAGAGGGAGTTGACATGTCATTGGAAAGGTCTTAACTATATTCGTTCATAGCCGAGGAACCATGTTGGTTTGTATAGTATGACAGTGTTGCCAACCCACTTTCAAAATTCGATTTTTCAATTTGTTTGAATTGCCTTACATATATTCGCACCACATATTTGCATAAACATTATTCAAAACAATAGTAAAAATACTGTGGACGTTCCCCTTCCTAAATACTTCAGTTGTTAGTGTTGCCAGCCTATTTTATAATAATTAATATTAGTGTGTCTAAGATGCCAGTGGCGGCAGGTAGTTGTCTCCGCTGGGTGTTTCACTCAGGCCCGCTGCCAACCACAAAGAGTAGGGGGCCACGAAAAATTAGAGAAGGGTTTGGGCTTACGAAACGTACATCAAATTAAATATTTGTGTTGGGGCAAGAAAAATTTACAGGGGCTCAGCCCCCACTGGCTACGGGCCTGGACTTTCATGTGAGAGAGGATTGGGTAGCGTAGAGTTAAATTATGTAACGTACTGTATATACAAAAGAAGAAGTGATCAGATTTTCAAATAAACGGATGTTAAGTCAATTAGTTATGATTATGAAAAAAACTTAGAAATATATCGTAGGCCTGGCTATAATATTGAGAATATAATTTGATAGTTTGTCACAATTTTTCGTGGCTAGAAATTTGTGTCACTGTTATTGGTATTGTTAAGGTCAGTTTTAGAAATTTTGAAGATTCACTAGACGTTTTCTCCAAGCTATTTTGAACTGGAAGTTCGAACAAGCCCACAGCTTCTGACATTGATCGAATTTTTTCTGCCGAGTCGATTGAATACAGTTCGTGAAGACAGAGCTTTTCTTCGTCAGGAAGTAAGTAAATTGAACATAATTTCTCCACAGTTTGTTTTGGAAAATTCCAAAAGTAACTCGGAAATTTTTCTGAAGTAAGCAGCGTTCTTGCTATAACGTGGCATGTGATGTAAGGTGGGATTTTGCTTCGCAAATAATCATATCGCATACTTCCTTTGCTTCCCTTAATGGATTATATTTGAATTTTCCCTTGCTCAATTTTCACAATCTTATTTATGCATTGAAAAATATCTTTTTTATGTTAATAATATGGTTTGTTCACTTCCAGTCTAAACCAATATGGACCAAATTTTCAGTTCTAACTCAGCTTTATACGCTCGATATCGCTATGTGGTCCCTTTTGTTTATTATGTCTTAATTCTTGCAAAAAAAACCAAAAAAATAAACGTAAACATTATTTGCAGTATTTTCCATTACATTCAGAGTATGGTATACTATTATTTGAATAACTCAGGAATTAAAACTTAAATTAAAAAACGGGCCGCACGGCGTTTGAGTTAGAACTGAAAGTTTGGTCTACATTGGATTAGACTGGAAGTGGACATGCGAGTTTAAATATTTGCTCTGGTCTTTCGACACTAAGCAGTCACTCCAGTATCGTTACGTAGAGCACGAGTGTCGCTTGTGAGATTCAGCATTCTGTGGTAACATTCAAAGGCAGGAACACATACACGCTCTCTCTGTCTGTCTGTCTGTCTCTCTCTCTCTCTCTCTCTCTTCCTCTCACTCTCTCTCTCTCTCTCTCTCACACACACACACAGAGAGAGAGAGAGATTAGAGTAACTGAAGGGCAGTAGCAGACGCCTTTAGCCTGCGCGGTGATGCGCTCCACGAGTGGATGGAATGGAAAGCTAAGGAGGGGAGAAAAAGAGTAGTGACTTTAAGATTGCCACAGCTTTCTGCCAATGGTATTAACATAGGAGATGCTATTCCAACATCTTGCAAAGGGAGAGCCCATGTAGCGAGTTAGACGTTCAGAGACTTGCGGGAAAATTCAACATTCAAGATTAGACTGTGAACTTGAGAAGTATTTTTTTCTCTTCCTAAAAGGAAACTATAGCCTTTTTGAACACCAAGGGATAGAATATTATTATATATTATATATTTTCGAGTGATTGAAATAAAAATTAAATAATTTAAAAATGAGCTAGGTGTTGTGCAACGGTTCAACACTGCCAAAGGCCGCTACTGGTTAAAAATAGAAGTAACAAAACATTTAAGGCTTACGTTGTGTTGTTTGTGTGTTTTTCAACCAAGACCATCCATCTAGAACTGGTCAGTGAGGCTTATACGCCAGCATTTATAGCGGCGCTTAGAAGGCTTGTAGCGCTCAGTGAAAAACTAACGCTATCTATAGTGACTGTGGCTCAGTCTTTGTCAGAGTTGACAAAGATCTTAAGAATTGTATGAAGTTAGCCAAGTTCAAGACACATAACGAAGCAGTTAACGACTATCTTAATTCTCAAGGCATCAAATGCCATTATAATCCACCGTTTGCGCCACACTGAGTGGCTTGTGGGAAGCTAGAGTGAAGTCCGTAAATTATCATTTACGTAGGATAATAGGTAACAACATTCCGTTGAACTTTGAAGAAATGGTAACCGCGCTCTGTCAGATCGAGGCGTGCTTTTACTCAAGACCACTTACTGCCTTTTCTACTGATCCAAGTAATTAGTCGTGTCTTACTCCAGGACATTTTTTAATAGGAGAACCGTTGCTAACGGCTCCTGATCCAGATTTCACGGATACAAAGATGAATCGGCTGTCCAGGTGGCAGCTAGTTCAGCAAGTATACCAACACTTTTGGAAGCGTTGGTCGTCAGAATACCTCTTCAGGTTGCAGCAACGTCCAAAATGGTGGACCGTGAAGGAGAGTTTGAAGGTTGGAGACTTAGTTTTACTCAACGAAGAGCATCTTCCACCTTTGAAATGGAGACTTGGAACAATCAATGTTACTCACCCTGGACCTGATAACTTGTTTCGAGAAGTGACAGTGAAAACAAAGCACAGTGAATACAAGAGGCCCATTACAATGGTATCTCCCCTGCAATATGACTTAGAGTAATATCGTTTGTGTGTAAGCTTATACCTTATCACTTTCACTGAGAGTTCATACTAAAAATAATATAGTTTTTGCCTTGTTTCAGAATGTTTTTGAAATATTAGTAATATTTCAGATGGGCGGTATGTTCAGTCCGTGTATTCAGTCAGTTCTGAGAATAAATAAGTTTCTGACAGAACAGTGATCAGAAAACAGTGTACAGTGACGTAGTAGTCTGTGAGAATTTTAAAATCGTTGTGTGTCGCAATTTTTCTTGATTTTTAAGCGTGAAATATTAAAATACGTTTCGTGAAACACCTCCAATTGTATTTCATTTCCGACTACTGTTAAATACATACACACCGAGAAAGTCTCTTGATAGCAACTTAGGCACACTAATATTAATTTTTATAAAATAGGTTGGCAACACTGAAACCTGAAGTACTTAGGGAAGGGAACGTCCACACTATTTTTACTATTGTGTTGAATAATGTTTATGCCAAATTTGGTTGGAATAAGTGTAATGCAATGCAAACAATTTGAAAAATTGAATTTTAAAAGTGGGTTGACAACACTGTCATACTACACAAATCAACACTGTTCCACGGCTATGAACTAGCATAGCCAAGACCTTTCCAACGACACGTCAACCCCCTCTCTAAACTTTGTGGTTACTGAGATTTAGTTTTGGGCACGTACAAACAAACAGATGGACGGACCTAGCGGGATTATAAGGTATCCTTTGTGTTAGTTACGCCACAAAGGGGCCTAATACCAAAGCTATGATCTTTCTGAATGATAATTTTAAGTACCGGTACTCTATATGCTATAAACATTTTTCATAAAATTTGCCATTATTTGAAAGAAAATGTAAAAAAAAAAAATCTTCATAAAATAAAATCCCATTTATCGATATAATTAAATATGAGACAACTTTACATAAAATTCTGTTACATTAGGGAACCCTGCTTTCATTAGAACTAATTTGATTGCAGAGTTTAAGTTCAATTAGAACTAGCTTGACTTAATTTTACTAATCGTCTTCACAAACGTTGCACTCGTAACGCGAATGTTTGAGTTCTCAGTGAAGATTCTGCAAATCCACTTTTCGCATCTTATGCAGCTAGTTCAATCGGGTTCACCGTTATGTTTCCACTTGTTTTAGCAAGTTTAGCATGAGTTTCATTGTCTTTTGCTTCATGTCACTGTCAAGACAGTATTGAATTGAGTTTAGTTTTGGTCTTTAGGCATCTATAGCTCAATTCTGGATAGGGTAAGGAAGGATGTAAGAAGCAGTCGGTCAGGGTCTAAATTGAAGGTACCATCACTGGCGTAACTAAGGAAAATCCTGGTAAACCTCTTTTAATGTTCGGCCACTGGTATCAAGCCCAGGACCTTTGGAATACGAAGTAACGCTCTGCAGCATGATCTATGTACGCTCTCTTCTTAGTTGTCTGCCCTTTAGTGGAGAATACATGCTTACAGCGTAGTCTCGGAGATGCCAGCAAACGTTATAATGTTTGTTAGTTGTGACTACTAGAGGTTTTAAGTTCAGTAGCTATAAATTTGATTATATTATTATATTTTATCATTGTGATTAGCTGACAGTCACATAAATATTGTTAACGTTAAAACCAAATCGGCGAAAGTAGCATTTTGTTCAAGGAATGGCTTTCCAGTTCTGTTCTACTCTTTGTTTACTTGAAAAATAAAATAGAAGAAGCAAAACATACAAACCAACAAACAAAATATAACTCAAAGTTTTGATGAAAACAAAATGCATTTATTCGTACGTTTATGAAAAACATTCGATTTGTGTTGTTATAGAAAAAAGTAATTGGAACTCAATGTTTCTCTTATCAATTCAGTATCAATACACCTGGACCATGTTAATAGTTAAATATAAACAACAAAGAATTTATTTAATTAGAGTATTTATTTAATCTCTACAAAATTACAGTCGGGAAACATGAAATCACATAAAAACAGTATTTAATTGAATAGATTAACATAAATAAATAACTATATTTCTTTGAGCCATCGGTGAATAACTAGATATTGTTTAATCTCAGGTGACATTTTGCATAACTCATGATTTTGCGATTTGATTTCACATGTCCAATATGGTGTTTGTTTTCCATTAAATGACAAAAAGAATCATGTGAGAAAAAAGTAAATATATTGAATAATTTTGTTTATTTTTCAAACCTTGCAAAAAATAATAATAATGTAATTATGACAATAATCAGTTTATTAATATAATGAAAATGTATGAATATAGTGAAATTCTGAATTACCTCTAGATTTTTTTCCGGCGTATGTATTAATCGAATTTCTATATGAATGATCGGTATTTAATACAGCAGTTGTATTGACAGAAAACATATGATGGTAACAATATGTGTTAAATTTATTTATAGGTTTTTGGGGTCTTTGGCTCAGAATGGGATGGGGTAAGTCAAAGACGGGGAAGATCTTACTTGAGGTACCATTTCGGCATTTGCATGGTGAAACTGAGGGAAATTTTGGAAAACCCTAAGTTAGAATGGTCGGTCGCAGCTTTAATTCGCGTATCTACCTACCCATTGCTAATCGAAAGTACATGATGTTACTGCCTGGACCAGAAGGGCTGGAGACGATTGGCGCTCTACCAGCAAGCAGAATTATCCCTTGGCAAGGTTAACTAATGGTGGTCTAGCATTTCTTTTCATTCGATGTAGGTGGCGTTACATTTCTAATTACAGCAGATATGGATTTAGGCGGAGTATGAATATTTGAATGAATTTCCACCGAGAGTGGATTCCAATACCCCTTATTACAAGACGATAATCATATTGCACTAAACATATCTCACGTGATTTTTAATAGCTAAATATTTTTCTTAATGTCTAGATTTGACCACAAAATGACTACATTCGTAACACTGTCTGGAATGCTTCACCATTGATCAGAAATTTCTAATGAGTAGATTCAATAGGTTAATTCAACTATAATACGTATTGTACATCTTGAATAGCCCAATTGCAAAACGCAGTATGTCGACTCTGGCACTTTTGCAGGGAGATTGATGAAATGAGAAAGATTGAAAAATATTTTATAGGCTTCTTTGCTGGGAATGAATTTTCTCTTTAAATTTGAGGTGTAAATAATGAGTTTTTCGTAATGATCAAAGGTTAACAGTCATATTCACTTTAACTCAGATATAATTATACCTTCAAAAATTCCCGGTGTTTTTTGAATTGTTATGAAAGTCCTAAATAAATTAGTTACGCGAATATGATATAAAATTACATGATGGCGGAATAAAAGTTATAATCTTTTCTGCGTAATGCACTTTCTAAAATGTTTCTACGAATTGATGACTGTGTTTCAGTTACTTAATGATAAATGATTACGGGGTTTGAGAAGAGTGTTTATTTCATTAAATTTCCCCCCTCGCTCTAGGAAGTATTCGCCCTGATTCGGACCTACAAGTCCGCCACCCATTATACACTGGTGTTTGCTGGGTTGCAGAGAAAGTAGGCGTTCTTTAAAAAAGAAGGTGGATTGACATTTTTCATGCATTTATCTGAAAATCCAGGAAATTAATTTCCAAAGTAAAATCATATGAACAGTCTCAGATCAAGTACGTTCAGTGGGTGGTCTGATACGGCAACAACGAAATATAACTTTGTTTTCACAGGTTCGTAGCCAGATTTGCAGCAAATGGTCGGGCCCACACACGCACATAACAAATTACAATAACAAGCAGCATAAGTGCTTATTTTCTGAGTGCTTACAAGAGTCCGGATGTTTCAACATTAAAAATCTGCAAAATAGGTACCATAAATCTCGAAAGTAAGTACTGCAAATTATAAAGAGCAGAAAATGCTGTGAACATGAAAACCGACATTTTTTATTTTTACATTGTCCTTTATGACTGTCTTTCGGTATCTAAAAAGACACGTTTATATGATGACACTCCTTATCGAGAACTTTTATATACATATCATATAGAAATTTGCCTGGTGTAACTGAGGACAACCGTGAGATACCTAAGTGAGAATGACTGATAGGAGCCTCGAATTTATGTGCTTCATAAGTACCTATCCTAAGTTCGCGAGTTACTTTGACAAAAGAAAAAAAATGTGAGAAAATAAAAAAAATGGATTATCTTTAATAATCATAAAAAATAGACTTTAATGGGCGCAAATATTTAGAGAAACTTCTTGATACTTGTAGCATAGATTTTGATACATGGTATGATGTTCTTGATGTATGATCTTATAGAACATTCTCATTAAAGTTTGGCTCTATAATCTTTGAACATGGTCGTATAATCTTTACAGAGTACAATATCTGAGCGAAGTAAGAGTTATTGGCTCCACTAGGATACCAGCACTCACAAATTTTATTGCTTCTCATGTGTCGTGTTAACACCATCAATCCTGTATTTATGGCCAGTGGAGAAACTAAATGTACTTTTTATCATAAAAAATCAATATATTTTATTTAAAATAGAATTTCCACCAAAATTATATCTTTTAAATCAGAAGTTGATATATCCTATTTATACCACATTAACAATTTTCTTTCTAAATTCATAGTCAATTAGTATATTTACTCCATTTGCCAATCAAGAAACTGTTACAAAATAACAGCAAAAGCTCTTAACGAATTGTTCGGAGTAATCTTACTAATTACGAATTGACTTGAATCCTTAAATACATGCCTTACAATATCACAGGATATAATGCAATGTTGTGTGTTTGTCACATTCAATTGAAAGAAAATTCAATTTAATTGTTTTAATGAAAGTAGATTGTTTTAATGAAAGTGGATTGTTTTAATGAAAGTTGAGAAAATGTAGTAAAAACTTAATAAAAGCGTGGAGATAGGTATTACTGGGTAGAATAGGTATACATGTATGCTGAAATTGGCAAAATAAACTTGATCGTGAAAAAATTAGAACATTGTATATAAGATTAACATAGAATGTATTTATTTTTTATACTTATTTCTTAAGAGTTGCTTTCCTGATTCAGTCTTCTTGCAATCGCTGTGCGGCTACTTTCACATATACTTCTAAAATAAAATTCTCAGGGCGTGTAGGTTTGGTTCGAATTTCTGAGTATGTAGCAGGCATCTTCCACAGATAACCACCGTGCCCGAAGTCTATTCCAGTGTGAGCTACAAATGACTTTTGTCAAATATCTGTAGAGCTATAAGCATTATCAAGCATTCCAGAGCTTTGCAGCTACCTGAAATATTTGATAAATTAAAACTCTAAACAAATGAAAGGTATTAAATCAGAAGGTAAGCATCTATTCAGAGAAAGGACATTAACATATCCTATATAATGAATTTTCTCTCTTTCTCTCACTCTCTCTCTCAAGTAACCCTGACATAACTACTTACATTCACAGGTACAATAAGTATTTGCGGCCAATTAAGAAACATATAAAATAAGTTACATCAATTCTTACAAAATGATTTGTGACAACCTAGATATGCATAAAGTATTTCTGTGCTGTTACTTGACTCTTTAATTTGTACCAATAAAAACACAATAACACCTTTTATATTCCAAATCCACCTTAGAACTGTGTCAACATCTATCAAGCACCTCAGGAAACATCTCAATAGTATACAACCCACGACACAGTCACGAAATTGCTTATTAAACGGGTTATGAACATGTTTAAGACTAGATCATTTGTTATTAGTGAAATATAATAATAATAATAATATAAAACAATTATACATTCAATGTAATAAATGCATAAGAAATAGGTAGGTAATAATATTAGCAATAAGTGGTTCCATAGCATAATCCCCCGATGAGTGAAAAAAAGAAAAACAATGAATTAAAATACATTAAATTCAAGGATATTTTTTATATAAATATATATATTAATATCTATATATAAATATAGATATTAAACATACATTTTTATATAAATATATTTACATTTAATTTATTTTTATGTAAAATTTTAATTCATAATATTTCTTTATTTTATGTTAAATAGTTTAATATAGAACAATAATAATTGAAATTTGTAAATAACTTTTGTAAATATATGTTTTAAATATTTTTTTGAAATTACTTTATATATTTAATTATCATCATTCATTTTTATACATATATAGGACTAAAACTCTTTTGTTACAATCTGAATATTTTATAGTGGTTTTGAATTGTTTAGTTAGCTATACTCAGATATAATTCATAATGTTTATGTTGATTAAATATATATATATCTTGTTAATATTTTCATTTTACGTAATAGTTTGAATAGTTGCTTGTTATTAATAATTATCCAATTATCATTATTTTTTTATTCCCTTGAATCCAATAATATTTAATTACCTATGTTAGGTATATTTATGTTAATCAATGTACAAATAAGTATTTATGTTGGTACTTTGATGAATACCATAGGACCATTCGTAGTTATTCATTCAATAAGAATTTATAAATCATTATTAATAATTCTTTTGTATCTGCATCTTGAAGTGTTTTGTCCTTTTAACATTTCTTTATAAGTACTGTTCTATATCGACAAATTATTTATTATTTAGAATCCTCACATGTTCAAATAATTTATAATCTAAATTATAGTTTTAAGTACAACGTCAAATATTTGAATTCATATGTTTAAAGATTTTTGACGCCTGCCTCGATTGACATTTTTCAAAGCTCTTTGGTACATATCTTCAATCAATTTCTTATAGTTTTTACATTTATTTCCTCTTCTTCCGTTACTTATCAATGGTTCTTCTTCATCTTTCGATTTGGTTGGGATACTATACGTTAGTTCCTTTTCTTTTTTACCTATCACAGTGATATCAGAATATTATTCACTTTTACAATACATTCATCTTTTGTTTTCTTCGGTTTTTCTATTTCTCTAATCACTGTAAGTAAAACTGTCTACCCTTTCATCGGTCTCATGTTGCTTGTTTCTAATTATTATATTTGCCTCCTCTCTTTCATTCATCTCTTTATATTTGCCTCCTTCCATTGCGTATAGACATGCTTGGTAGTTCTCTGTCAACACTTTCTTTATTCTCAGGCGTATTCTGCATATTCAGACCCTCAACGTTATTATATTTATCTACATTACTTTGATCTCTAATCCTTGTTTTATACTCATTTTCCAGTAATTTTTCTTTTTCACATAGTAGATAGGTATTTTCTGGACAGCAATTGTTTAACTTATTGTTTATGTAAATTGGTAGCATCTTAACTATAAATAAGGTGATAATTCTTCCAGGCAATACAGGATTAATTGTTTTCATATCCTTTTGCATCCTCTTTATCTGCTTAGTGTAATCTTTAACTTTCTACCATTTGACTGTCATTCTTCTATATGTACGCGTATTAATCAATTTCTTATTTACTTCTTGACTTGATAAATGTTCAAAAAATTCTTCTGTCCTTTTCATGATAGTCCTCTCAAGGTAAGAAATTATGACTCCTCGATCTTTGACTATTTTTTCATCATACTTCCGTTGATAGTCAATGTTACTTCCTTCGAATTCTTCACATCTTGCTTGCAACGTGTTAACTTTTTCTTGAAGATCTCTAATTTGTATCAGTAAAAATTCATTATCAACTTCATTGCGGATCTCCTTCTTTCCCTTTAAACGTGTCTTAAGAATTAAATTAATGAGATCTTCCTGTGTTATCTTTAAGTAATTGAGTTTCTTATCACTTGGAAAACAATGAATCTTTTTATTTCTTATTTATATTTATTTTCTTCGAATTATTGTGTACTCGAATAGCTTTTAATGGAAGTTCAATATCTTCAGTAGGTTGACCCATTTTAGAAAACATTTCTATAAGCATTATAAATTTATTTTCTTTTTTATCTGAAAGATTTCCATTCTGGTCATGCAAATCACTGATTCTTCTTGTTCAATTTTGACCCTCCATTATTGGCTGCCATGCTTGGAATATCTTGGTCATTATTACCTTCTCGTCTGTCGGAGTCTTCCATTCAAGGAGTATTACTCAAATGATCCTTATCACTCTTTTTTCCTTGTAGTCTATATAATTTTCGTCTATACCCTTTCGTCACCTGCGTTTCCATTTCATTTTCAGACTCTGTTCCATGCATACGTCTATTCGTGACCTCACGTTCGGACGTCATTATGAAATAATTAGAATATCGTATATAGTATTAACGTAGAATATATTTATTTTTAATACTTATTTCTTAAGAGTTGCTTTCCTGATTCAGTCCTCTTGCAATCGCTGTACGGCTACTTTTCATATATATATATTTCTAAAATGAATTTTTCAGGGCGTGTAGGTTTGGTTCGAATGACGAATTTCTGAGTATGTAGCAGGCAGTTTCCACAGATAACCACAGTGCCCCAAGCCTATTCCAGTGTGATAAATTAAAACTCTAAACTAAAACTCTCTCTTTCTCTCTCAAGTAACGCTGACATAACTATTTACATTCACAGGTATTTACGTAAGTATTTGCCGCCAATTAATAAGCATATAAAATAAGTTACATCAATTCTTACAAAATAATTTGTGTAGGTTTGCATAAAATATTTCTATGCTCTTACTTAACATTTTAATTTGTACCAACAAAAAACACAACGACATGTTTTATATTCCAAATCCACCTTAGAACTGTGGCGTCATCTATCGAGCACGTCAGGAAACATCTCAATAGTATACAACCCACGACACAGTCACGAAATTGCTTATTAAACAGCTTATGAATCTTTTCAAGACTTGTTCATTTGCTATTAGTGAAATATAATAATAATAATATTAAACAACTATACATTCAATGTAATAAATGCACAAACAATAGGTAGGTAATAACATTAGCAGTAAAGTGGTCCCATATAAATCGTAAATATGGACCTAAGACCCCAAAACAAGCTTCAATCAAATCATTTCTCAATACTTCCAACTTTAAAGATAAAACATTTGCCACGTGCTTTAAAGATTACATTTCAATACACCCCTGCAGTTCAATATCAAACAAGACAATGATGCTTAAGCTTTATGGTATCTCTTTCCTTAAAATTTGTCACATTATGAACACATCAGCGAAGAAGTCTGATTAATGAACCATGTAAAGAGAAATTAAATAATTTAAATGAAGTTCGTCTGACCTTCCCTCCCTTTATCCTGCATTTTTGTTTATAGAGATACAAACTTATTCAGCAGTATTGCAGGAGGCTATTAGAAATAGCATGTAAAATCCAAAGTGTCTTAAGTTCTTAAAATCGTTTAAACAGAAGTTTCTATTGCAATAATTATCTGAACGAGTGAATGGAAATAGAAATATTTAGATGCATTATAAAATATAGTCGAGAATTCTTTCCCTATTTTCTGAGTCTCCAGGAAGAAGATCAAAGTAAGAAAACGTTACTTGGTGTCTGTTCTTTCATTTGTCTTCCAACAGACGAAGGATATATGATCCGTACTTTTTCTCCCTTTCATGGATATATAATACTTTCTTTTTGTTCCTTATCACATCTTCATAAAAAGGTCTTCTTTAAGATGCTCCGAACCTCTATCTCCATGTCACCTTTTCAAATCAAAGGAGAGAGGAACCAATTCAAAATTACAGCTTATCGTCATCATCTTTCAGGCTACATAAAATAAGAAAATACGGAAGGGGAGCCAGAGATAGAGTAAAAGAAAGAGAATGAGAGAGAGAGAAGCAGCAGCAGATGAAGAGGGTAGAGACGGGGAAGAAGATGAGAGGGTGTAAAACCTGGTTGTAAGAATGTCAAAGACGAGGAAAGAATAATGATCCTTTCGTCTCCAAGCGCCGTCAAAATGTCATATCAACGTCACTGAGAGCTTGTCAGACGAAATAAGGTGATGCGAGGAGACACCTTTTCAAATAAATTCTTTGTCTTTATCTCTTCGTTTTTTTCAGCCAAAGAGAACGGGACTGAAGAGTTTTTACGATGCACGGGTGTTGTTGTTAAACTAGTTTTCTAGCCTCTTCATTCTTGTACAAGACGTTGAAATAGGTGTTTGGAAGACTTTTGTACTTGCTACATGCTATGAAATGACATTTAAAGCTAAAGGAGCCATCACTACCGTTTCGATGTTTCAACTTAAAACCTTGTTTCTTGTTTCGCTCCAGTTTTACGTAACTTTTCTACTACATTCTGTTCTTGCATGGTTATGTAGCTCTCTCTCGCTAACATACCGCTACGAGTTTTACGAGGATCTAGTTTCGCCAAACATCTTGTCATGACTCTGATCTATTTTGTAGTATAGATTCCGGGTAAAATGAACACATGTTGCTGTTTTATAATGCTTTTGGACTAAATTTACTAACTTTTTTAAAACCATATTTGTCCGTCTGGATGCAGGACTACACACAGAAAAAAAGTCACTGAACGTTCATATGCAGGCAGTCAAACGAATAGTTCCAGATGAACCTGCCGAACGTTCGACTATGGCAACTGAACATATTTAGTTAAAGGTATTTATTGAACAGAACAATACGTTCAGTAAGCAGTGTACCAGACGTTATAGTGCATGTTACTGGACGCATATAGTAAAACAA
Organism: Lepisma saccharinum; assembly: GCA_022664845.1. NCBI lineage: Eukaryota > Metazoa > Arthropoda > Insecta > Zygentoma > Lepismatidae > Lepisma > Lepisma saccharinum. Next base: position 86,211 of record JAGDQP010002688.1, on the reverse strand, counting down.
TATTGACTAGTAAAAAATGAGAGGTCTGGAGTGGGTTCGAACTCACAACCTTCAGATTTGCTTGTTCGTCTTGTTGTCCAACACTCTACCCCTGTTCCACTAATTAATTAATCGATCCTATGTTAGAATAAAGCTATGAAGAAGACTGATTCGTGATTTTACAGAAGTGAGACACCTCAAAAGTATCATAATGACGTTTACTTTATTGTTCTGGTCGAAGATATTTCTCAAACACACTGGCTGCCAATTTCCAAGACATTCAGTGAATATACTTTCCACTGGTTGTATGACTGCAGCAACTATAACCGCCCAGTTACGTTCTCCTCATTACGCATTTGGTGCATGTACTGTTACTGTTTAGTAGCAGTTTGCATTATACATAGTAACTGGCATCAGGCATTCTTTGTTGGAGTTCAAGCAAACATCGTTCAGTTCTTGGTACTATATTGTTCAGTATCTGTTACTCTAGGTTTAGTTGCGTTAACGAGAACTCTTTTTACCATTTGTGTTCCGCTGCATGTACCATACAAGTTGGCTCTCTTGTACAGTTCGTAGTACCAAATGTTTTGTTGAAGGTACCAGAAAACTCTTAACTGGACCTGTTAAGTTAAAGTTTATGGATCGAGTTTTCTGTGTGTAGAGTCTTACTGAAAGAAGTAAAAAGAAACTTTTGATTTGAAACTACTGGTCTCGATTTCCCTGGCGATTTTCAATCTGCTGACGGATACAAAACTTTGCCTTGTGGTATTTTGTACTAAACACACTTCTGTGAAGTTAATAATATAACGTTGAGATTTTCACTGTATTATTCACCATCATTTCCGCTGCGTATAACAATGTAACAATGTGCGATTTGCATTGCTACCTTTACAGTATTCATTTACTATACACACTTCAATACATTGCTTTTAGCATTAAGGACTGCACAGTTGAAATGTCAGAGCGCATGCGCTAGTAGCTTCGCCGAGAGTGCATAATGTCATTTGCTAGCCACATGCTTAACTACGTACCCAAGTAGTGTTTGAGTACGTTATGAAACAAAAGAGACCTTGCCAAATCGTTAGTTTCCAGTTCTCAACAGGGCGTGGTCGATAAAGCGTCATATAGCTGGCCGGACGACAGGAGTTCGATTTTAGCCACACCCTCACGTTATTGTTTTATTTTGTTTCAAAGAGCTTTTAATTTTTCTGTATACTTTACATCATAATTATTTCCTTTCGCATTTTCAGTATTGACGTCCATGCCATGTATTTGTAGCTCAGTTGATTAAGGCAATATCCTATTGCTCGGATGACCTGGGCTCTAACCTCGATCTTACCACCATATTTACTGTTCTTTTAGGCTATCACAAACCATTATTGATACATTTTAACTTGTGTGAAATTGTGTACATAACTCGTACAAAATAAACGATGTAATAGTATTCTAAGTGAAGAAACGTTGAGTTGTTTGATATATATATAATTTTTAATTTAATTTTTAAGGTCTTTAGGTAACTTATTCTTAGGTTGGATGGAAGATGATGGGATGACTGATGGAATGAAGAAAGTGGGGTAAACAAGAGAACCCAGAGAAAACCCACGCATACAGTGTTTACCCACCACAAAGCCAACACGGCACAAGCAGGCGTTTTAACCGACCAACTTAAGCGCCAGAGGTGAGCGCTGAACTACCGCGACCCATTGAGGTGTTTAACATATATAAGAAGATACATCTTTTTTTTACAGTGTATATTACGTAAATAAACACGTTTCACCTTTAGATAATGTTATAACAAGATTTTCGGTATCATCAACATGCGTTGATAATATAACGAATCGTTAGTTAGTGAATTCAATGTAACTTAAAGTTACTTTACGCTTTGTTCATTCTTGATGGAGGGATTTGCACTCATAATGTACTATCGAGTGAAATACCATAATGCTTCTTACATACACTCCATTATCATAAAAGATGTTTTATATTCTTTTAACTTTTAAATTCACATTTTTCTTAAATTTTTGTTCCATATGTGCGTACGGTTGAAAGATTTACAGGTAATAAGAAAATTACAGCATGAAACCTAGATATGCTTGAACCTGTAGGGTGCTTTATTTGCGTCGCGTCTAAGGCTCAAATTAGAGCAGCAACTGCAACCTTCATTTTTACGGATCAACCTCGAAAGAGCGGAAGATCCAACCTTAAAATCTGAGCTAAGGGAACTCCAAACCGAGTAAAGCATCGGACCTGGTTCTTTTTCATTTTACATAAATCAGAACAAAAACTCATCTTCCATTTGTTAAGTTACTGATGTAATTGCATGAAACACAACTTCACTCCGATTAACCTACTCACTTCCAACTTCTTCGTTCCTTTATTGTATCATTTCTTTTAAAATCTCATATTTCTCATAGTGAAATAACCTTTTATCTTTCTTTATATTAACCTTTAATATTATATACTCTCATACACTTCGAAGGAAAATTATTTTTTCAGTAAAAAATCATATATCGACGTAATTCACAAAATACTTAAATATAGTTCCACCATCTTCCATACTAACCATACACAACCTGAACCAACCTAATAGAACGCAACTTCTATTACATCAGAAAACTTAACAACTAACATTAAATAATATCTTGAATTTCTAATGAATCAACCTAGTAAATTACTTCAATTTGCTTAAATAAAATTATTGAGCAACCAAAATCCATCTCTCAACAAAAGTAGAAGTTTTATTTAAAATCGTAGAAATTCTTGCAATAAAACATATTCATCTTTGTACATTATTTAGATGTTTTCATAACATCTAAAGGTTAGATTAATTTTATTAGATTTGTATCAATGCTTTAATATAAACTTCAACAGTTAATTCATTTTTTAAACAGTTCAAAAAATGTAAATTCTTATTTATTAATAAATTACATTACTTCATTCAATAGAAGAATGATTTAAGAAGAAACTAATTCGATAAGTAAATCTAATTTTCTTATCACATAAATTGAATTTTCAAGTACAATTTTAAATTTAATGAACAGTTAAATTCATGTCAAAAATATTCTTTTCATTTTCTAACAATTCTTTTTATACTTATTATAGTTTAACTTGTGCCCAAATTTAAAAGATGAAAAGCTTTTCTAAGATTTGAAATCACATAAGCTTTAAAATTTCGAAGGCTAAAATTATCATAAGAATGCATTTTTCTTTATCTTTATTCAGAAACAGCTTTTCAAAAAATCAAAATTATTAAATTTGTTTCGTACCAGAACAACATTTTACTTAGCTAAAGTTAATCAGCATGATATGAGCAGTCGAAAGGAGGATCAGGACGCCCTACAAGGAAATAATTGGATATTTCATAAACGAATAAATTATGCATTCTTATTTAACACTGTTAAACGTAATTTCACAATAAATTCCCTTGCAAAACCTTCAGTTTTACTAGTAATCGTACTTTCAATTCAATAAATTTAATTTTTCCTATAAAGTAATCTTTCCCTCATCTTTGGCACGTGGACAAATCTTGTAGAAAGTCTTTATGACACGAGTACCCTAATCTACAATGAAGGGAACCTACTAAAAGGTAAAATAGTCCTAATACGCATACAAACTATCGCGCACAATAAACCATAGCTAACGCTTTGGAGGAAGAAAAAACAATATAACATCTTCATGGTAATTTATAAATAAAAAGAAAAGGAAGAAACTCTTAAGAACTATTTTGTTTAGGAAAAGTTTGAAATCAACTCGAATGATAAATTAAACAAATAAAATCATTCGAAAAGATCAACAATTAGGTTAATAACTTTATACGTTTCTCAAACACTATAATTAAATTAAATAAGAGCAATTTTTGCCCTAAACATGAAAATAAACAAGCAAGACAAGAACGGTGCTAAGTGAAATTAACCAATAAGGAAGCTTAGATTAATTTCCTTTTTTAATTGGCTGTTAACTTTCTAAAAAAAGTACTAAAATCAATAAATTATTAATACTCAATTTCTTAAAAAAAAACAACTAAAACGGGTGAACTAGAGAGAATATGTAGCAGCAAAAGAAGCCTCCTACAAACCTAAGGTGGACGAGAGGATAGCGGTCAGGCTTTCTTCGGGTATAAACATGGGCACGGGTTCAATTCCCGTCGGGGTCCTGAAACGCACCCCAACCTAATGATCCCAAAAGTGGATCACTCAGACAAATAGGGTCGCCAGGAGCCTAGAGTACCCACGCAACGCATCTAACCTAACCTCTAGCTCCAAACATTTTCTACACCCCAGACGAGCGGCGCAGAAATGCCTTCCAGATTTAAGAATATCTGGGAAAGAGGATTCCAGATCCTTGTGATCACTGTAAAAAAAAATAATTTAGATCGAGGGAGGAAATACCGGTAAGGCGACACCTCCAATCTTTTAATTAGATCGTCAGTTCATACTCTGAAGTACCAGCTGGTTCAGATTAGCGACAGATTAAGAAAGAAAAACGCAAATCTTTACTTGGGAAATAATCTTACACAAAACGACTCATATGTGACTCATACGGTGTCTTTACTCACTTCGAAGTCTACATTTACTAAAATTTAGAACATATTATACATTTTGACAAATAATCTCAAAACAGAAATAAATAATTTAACACGGTGAAAATTTCGAAATGGTGACGAAAAAGTCCTGATAGCACTTGTATCGGTTTTTATTCTTCTTAATATGATTTAAAGTAATTTTCCGGAACGGACGAAATCAATCGAAATATCATCAAAAATTACGCTAAATTTAGTGTTTACATCTACCTTTCGTAGACAGGGCTTAGGAAGTACAGGTGATGGAAAGCCCATACATCTGGTCGCTTCGGTTTAAAAATTGGAACTAAACTAACATGGCGTGGGAGAGCAGTTCTCCCAGCAAACGGAGAAGAAGGCTGATTCACACCAATCAGCAAAAAACAAGTCACGAAGCATTGACTAGGGCCAATCAAAAACAAGCGTTAGATCCAAGTCATTGCTGCGTGACTAACGAAAACCTGGATGGATAACGATAAAAATCCAAAGAAAATCCAAGCGAAAAACGCTCAAAGAGTCTAAAACCAACCAAAGAGAATGAGCTAAAGAGGACACACAGAAAGAAAACAAAACGGAGACTAAGAAAATAAAAGGGGAGAAAAATAAAAATAAAAATGGAACGCCAACTAGGCTGTTACAGTCCATTGAACGGAATGTTTCGAAGTCCACTTTACCAAAAACTGTAGCCCTCGTCTTAGAAGTTCACCAGATCGTTTAAGACGTTAATAACATGCTTATTATAATCATTCTGTTATGACTTATTACACTCATTTTGTTACCTAGCGTCTCGTCTACCTTCTTGTTAAAGATAACATATTTTTATTGCATAAAAAATATTGCATGAAGCAGAAAAAATTTAGATAATGAGATAATGGGGTCTGATAGCAAATGCTGTACAACGAAAACTGAATAAAAAGAATTGGACCTTTTCAAGGCTTTATATGTCTACGGAGAACCAGAAATGAGTTAATAAATCATTTACAGTTGTCACGTGAGATGATCCGTTAAACTCTTGATTAGATGGCTAGGTTAATAAAATAGATGTAAACAACTCTGGAGCAGCTGTGCTACTGAAGGCTTCTATCTGTCTCCACATTGCTACAGATAATTTAATGCGTGTCTGTTCAGGTTCATAATTCTAACTGATTTCCAAAGATTTTTGGTCAGTTTCATCAGGCTGAAAACTCTTGCTAAAAATTTCAATCTTCAATAGGTAAGCGAATGAGCTGCCTTGTTTTAAACCAAGATGTTCCGGATTCCTTGCTAAATTCAAGTACAATGGAAGAATTCCACAAATTTCAATTTTATTTGACGCTTGGGTTTGTTATGTAAAAAAAGGTAAACTACTAAGTGAGAAAAGAACAATTGCTACCATGGAGAAATAATTTACGATATTTTATGTTTCAGTGTTTACCAGCGTCTTTCCTATTTCTGATAGATCCAACCAGTGACTCCATGAAAACAAACTGAAGCAACGGAGAAAATATGAAGGTTTGCATTCATCAAGGATAACTGTGTTTCACGAATCGTCCTGCAAATATATGTTACAAAAATGTCGACTAACTTTCCCTGTTCCGAGAAAGAGCTGACAGATACGGAAATCATGTTCCTCACTTTCCTTCCACCTACAAGAACACGACTAGACCTTAACAGTAACCCCACTTGTTCTTCCCATCACTGACCTAATGGATCTTACGCGTCAATAAATTTTGACGCGAGGTCGTGCAAACTCGCCAGAGGCGGATCTCCGAGATAAGTTCTGAGGAAGGAACTAGAAAGACAGAACGAGAGGAATGAACAAAGAGAAAGCGAGGGCGAGAGAGAGAGAGCAGAGAGGGTGGATCAATGACAGGAAGAGAGACGAAGCTAAAATGCTTCCACTTTTGGCAAACAACCAAAAAGAACGAAACTGTTCCAAACACGTCAGTCAAAACGAACAACGACGGTGACTAGAACGGGCGGATACGGTGATTAAATTGTTCTCCCGGAGCCAAAGAATGAGAGGATGAGAGATAGGGATGAAGAGAAGAACATTTCATTCCCTTTTCCCCTTCCCATACGCTAGTCACGAACATGTCGAAAATAAAAGAAAATAAAAATGTGAAACTAAGAGAACGAAGAGAGAACAAAAGAAAAAAAAATGACAAAAAGAGAAATTAGGACAAACTAACCGGAAATGTAGAGCTGCAAACGAGAGCTCTCGACGTCTTTTGGTTTAGTAATGGAATGTTCGGCTGTAGTAACGTTTCGAACTTTTCTTAAAGCAATTGAAAGTTTTTAGTTTGAACAAAAAGAAAACAAAAATATATGTACCGAAGAGAAAAGGAAAAAGTTGTAAATCTTCTCCAGATTTTACTCTATGACAACGCTTGTCGAAGAGATAGATTTGGCAGAAGTTGATTTCTCTAGAAATTAACGTAATGATATTATATGAAGATTGACCTTGATACATTCAATAATTTTTTTTCGTCATTATGTACGGTTATTAGATACGTGTTTTCAATACAGTAATAATAACTGAACAAATATTAGTCTTTATTTACTGTGCTACACTATATAATTATGGAGTAGAGAAATAAAGGTGATAATGTGGAACCCCATTTTATTTTTAGTATGTAGAGTTTTGTACAGTGCAAATACTGTAAACAAACTTTGCATACATAGTCATTGGTTCGTTTTCCAGTGTAATATGCTATCAGATATGAACAATATGCAGGTGCAGGATTATAAGATATTACAAACTACATCGACAAAACACTATGCTGGTAATGTGGAACCCGACTTCACTGTACCTACAAAAAGTAAATAACTAAATACTTAAATGTAATATTGACATTAACAATGCTATTTTGTTTAAAGAAAAGAATTCTTCTTAGATATTTTAACAACAAATATCATTTACCTTTTCTGGTGTGTTCCTGGTCTAACACAATACACGGATTTGACAACAGGAAGGCATTCGTTGAGAAAAGTCACACGCATATAATCAACATGAGTTCACAATTCGCAAAATAGACATTGAATCCACAATTCTTCTCTGGTTTCACATGCAGGTTTCCACATGACCAACATTTACACATAGGGTTTTAACATGTCTTTTACACCATGTACGTATTTTTAAGTTAAACACTCACTTGGAGAAAAAATAATACTCTAACTACTGTAAATTACAATTGAAGTATAACCTGTCTAATACAGCAAATGACAGTGGTTTAGATTAACAAATACATGTTATCTTAGAAAATTCGAAGCAGTGCAAAAAATAAATCTCATTGTCTCCACCCAATGTGCTCGTATCTAGGACATCCATATCATTGATTTCTAATTATTGTTATTGGGCTCCATCACCTGTCAGTAGAGTTATATAGGTGTTCCATATTACCAGCAGGGTTCCAAATTACCAACTTCTTCTCTATTAATAAAACGTACCATAAATATCAAAATATCTTACACTTTTTTTTATTCTTTTATACATCTCTTCTCAAATTCTTCGTTTTCTAATCAAGATATGTAAGTAATATGCACAAAGAGTGTGAGATAGTTTATCGCGAAGGTGAGTTTTGAAGTATTCTTGTCAAAAAGGCTTATATTCAACGTCTTTCTCAACCTTTGGTCAACCTTTTGCTGCTGGGAAAGGGATAAAGAATTGCCTAATTTAAGGTGATTGAAACATGCCTTTCAAATGTAAACCAAATAAACATTTTTTTTCTGTAAGTAACCAAGCATATGTTAATAACAAAATAATATTTTAGAGATATTCGAATGTACAGTAACTGTACATTTTGAAGGAAGAAAATTAACCCACTGAGCTCTGCGATTCTACTAATAATCACGAAAACTCTTAGAGCCCCTTGGTAGCATCTCAGTTACATAAACGTTCGTTTCTGTAAAATACATTGGAAAAACTGACAACTGAAGCGTATGCGCGAACAAACGTTTATGTTATATTTTGTCTGTATTGAGAAAAAGGGGAAAGAAGTTGAAACTTGTCCGCAGAGCGGTGTGTCGCTGAAGAATGTTCCATCAATCCAACGTATTGTTTAAAACAGCTACTTTTTCGTAGCAGTGATAGCAGGAACTTCTATTTTAAAATATGTTAAAAATAGCAGTTTAGGAAAATCCTTTCTAAATGGGAGTTATTTGCTCCCAACTTAAAAAGCCGTGTAAAAGCACTATTGTAGACTAATTTAAGTTTTTGTAGCTTGTTATCTGAATAGTAGAGTGATAGACTGCCGTTAGGACTTGGTAGAATAGTTCATATTATAACTGTCCGGAAACTATTGTAAGTAATTATCGGAGCTTTTTTATAAGATTAAATTTATTTATAAGCTTTTGGCATCTTTGGCTCAGATCGGGATGAGTTAGGTAGAAGATAAGAAAAGTTTCAGCCAGAGCCTTACTCACCGTAACAAACATCGCGGCAAACCCCTGGTGAATCTGAGGGAGACCTGGGAAAATTCGGCTGCGGGTTTCGAATTCGAATATTTTATTTATGGCCTTCAGGCATCTAAGACTCGGGTCGGAATAGGGAAGGGGAAAGGATGTGGGAAGGTGTCAGCCATGGTATAAGTTAAATTTACCATTCGGCATTGACCTGGTGTGACAGGAAAACCCCCTGAATAACTCTAGTCAAGACGATCGGTTACTAGAGTTGAACCTACAACCTCCTGAATGCTAAGCCAAGGCTCTACCACTGAGCTGCGAGCTTCAAACCCGCGTACCTACCAATGACCGATCCGAATACCGCGACGTTACTGCCGCGCACAAAATATTATTACATGGTATAATGAAAGGAAACATTAGGAAAATACTGTCCTATTCGTTTCTGCTGATAATAGACAGACAAAGAAAATGACGACTCGTTGGGGATAGAATTTATCGCCTCAGAATTCGACACCAGAACCAACTATTACCATTGGCGTGAATTAAAATGAATCGCGTGGTCAATAAAAACCACTGAACCTGAATTAACATAATCTATGCTAACCAAACCAATGGTTAGTGAACTTTATATAATTTGAAAATGATTATATGTATAAAAAATATTTTTTTAACCTGAATTAACATAATCTATCCTAACTAAACCAATGGTTAGTGAACTTTATATGATTTGAAAATGATTATATGTGTAAAAAATATTTTTTCTAAACAAACACCTCACCGAGAACCGAACCCGGGTCACCGGATTTGCTGTCCAATGCAGTAGCCACAGCGCCAAGCAGGCAGTTGCTAGCGGGGGGTTGTCAGTGTTTTTTTATGGATCACTGCTTCATGACTCGGCCATGAGAAAAAACATGTGACGTTATGCGACCGATATTTCCTTTCCAGAATAACTTATAGAAATAGAAAATGAATTTACAGCTTGATCTGCTGTTTTTTCATCGGTGTGCTGTTGTTTATACCCTTCGCGAAGTTTGGAGAAAAGTGGCAGTAGGAGTAAGGGCTACTTTTCATCAATCGTAGCAGTGATAGCAGTTTAGTCAATGTAACAGTAAAAAATAGCTGTTACACTACTTTTTGCCCATCCGTACTGTTCAAGCGTGCACTCAATCACGGGAAGAGCATGTAATATAGACTTTTGTTCCACTGATTTTCTAGTGCATTTCGCTCTAGAAATATCTGAATACCGAGGCTATTCGTTGTAATATGATCAAACCAAGTACTGATACATATCAAGGATACATCAGAGGCTTTGTTTCGTAAATAACTTCATTTTCACCAAAATGTCACATAGACGTTCGCGCATGCGCCTCAACTAAGGTACTTAAAGATGGGAATACCCAAAGTGTTCTTCTATTGAATGGTAAATGTCTATGTCAATTTTGGTCCAGATAGGTCTAACGGAATTAAAACAATTTAAAAAATTGAACTTAAAAATCGATTGCCAACACTGATCGACTAAACCGTTCCGGTGGCTCTCAGATACTCTACCAAAGACGTCTCTACACCTTGTAGTTCCTGAAATTGGTTTTTGAACACGGACAGACGAAGTTAACGGAATGATAAGGTTTTTCTTTGTTAACTACTCTACCAAGTGACATAAAAGGTGAGAGTGGTTAATAATTTAATAAATTAATTTATCATTAAGTATTACTAGTTGAAAACCACTGGTCTAGAGATTACTTTCGTTAAATGTGGACTTGAATTGTGGAAGTACGCACGTTTGAGTCCTTCTGCGGGCCGTACTGATAGTTTATTCAGCGTTTTGCTTAGTTTTACTATTCTAGTGCCCACATGATTCTTGCACCAATATTTTGCTCACTACCTCCCCTTTCCAATCCCTTGTCCACGAAAAGTACTCGCTCAGGTACTTCATTCTTCAGACAAACGACAGACATAAATCTTAACTGGTCATCTTCTTTTCAAATATAAATTAAAAGGTTAATAAAGAGAAGCCAATTAATGCAACAACCATAATCTAGATGCCAGGGCCATCGTTTTTGTTTTAAAGACTCATATTTATCAGTGTGTGAAATGGCCTTATTCTGAAAAATTAAATAAATGTAGCAAATTGATGGGCAATAAGATATTTAGGACCTTTGTAAATCGAGTATGTATTTCAAACTTTGATGCATTATAGGAAATGTCCTCTTTTTTAGTAGAAAAGATACTTTTATGGAGATACGCACGAACAGCAGCATTGTTACTAAGAAGTAAAGGATCACGGTTATCCCACCTGATTGGAACTAAACTTGGTGTGTATGTAGAGCTTTGTGTCCAAGAACATGTACTCGCAAATTAGATACTACTGGCTCGAAATGGCGGAGATAGGGAATTTTGAAATTTGTAGGGGATTTTGAGTTTCTTCCATTTTTGATGTGATATAGATGAGATGTACTTGTAGATACCAAAAGATCAGACTAATACCATCAAGAACTGTAATCTGATACCAAATATGACCTAGAAACTGATAGGATGTGGCTAGGAAAAAATAAAAGTTTCAAACCTTTAACCAATATAACTCGTGACCCTGTTGACCGATATCGAAGAAAAACAGCACATTGTCCGCAGCTTGTCATTCTAAACAAGTTGCTGCATAATACGTAATAATTTGATAACATGTAGCGTCAGCATCGAACATCGAGCCAGTGATCAGTTCAGTTTCGGACGAGTGAGACGTAGTATGATTTGTGTGGAATTCAGTGCAAGTAATCAATTAGCCAACATCTCACAACTGATCCAGGATTGATCGAATGGAAACTTTGTAGACATTATGGAAACAACATTGCAGCAGTTGATACGGATACAGAGGAAATTGATGACATCACTGTAGATGACGATTGGTGAATCATCATGGAAGATAATCTTTCACAAAAGGAGTAGTAGAAGACTCGGCACCAGAAATTTCAAAATACCCTGTCTCCGCCGTTCTGATCAATAGCACATAATACTCGATTATATGTCCTCGGACACCAAGCATCTACATACAAGATTTGGTCCCAATCAGGTTCGGACAACCTGTATCCGTTAGGTTGTAAGAAATATGGTCATTGGAATAAACAGCGTCAATACTGTTTCTCATATTTAATTACTCAGCACCATCCTTATAAATGTATTTATCTTTTTTTTGGAGACAAACTTTAAGGGAGTTAATGGTCATCATTAATCAAACATTCTTCATTTTCTCCCATAAAACAATTGAAAGTTTTCCTATTACACGAGAGTGATTTTTAGTCAATTGTCATTTTATTTCGTTTTGCAACCAGAAGGAGTAAAATGGTACCAGTCTGAAGAGAATGTGATGTTTTGTATGCGGACAGAGACGAAGTGATTGCATACAATTGAAAAAAAAAATGAACGTGTGAAAACGCGACTTTTTATTGTAGCAAACCAAGCAGTAAAAAGAAATAGTAAGAGTTCATGAATACAAAATAACCCAAACAAATGGAGAATCTCAATAGAAAGTAATCATTTGAATGAGCAAGTGACGATGGAAACTCAGTGAAAAACGAAATCGAATTCCAAGATACATAGTAAAATCAACGCTTTTCCATTTTGGAATAGTACGAACAGCGTTGTACGGAATTACAACAGGAATCAAATGCTTACATTAAAAAAAGAGAGCTGTGCTTGGTTTTGCTACTACTGAATGGAAAAAGAATAATGCAGGAATGAGTTAAATAATTATAAGCAAGAATTGGAAACAGTCTTTGTTTGAGACAAATAGACTTGTTTAGCCTTGTTTATCAACGATAGTGTTTCTTTATGTTCGGTTGTTGTTGTTATTTTTAGTGTTGAAATGGTCGTTGCTTGTTTATATTAGCAACGTAAGTTTAATAGATGTCCCCGATTGAATAATGTATAATTCTTAGTAATCCAACCATTCGTCGCATGAGAATTGTTTTATTATATGTCAACGTCAACTTCGATTGTCGCAAAACCGTTCGGAATTATAAAACAATGCTGATATAGTATGAAAGTACATCTATTGTAGAAACATTTCGTCAAGAAATAGAAATCCAGACTTGTATAGTTGCAGAGAAATTGTAGAAACAAAGAATTGACATGGAATAATTTTATTAAAACACAGGTTGAACCTTCGAAGGTTTTGAAAAATATTCTATGTCATACAAAAATGCGATTGTACTTGAGTATTGACGAAAGTATTGTAAAAGTGCGCATGATAAGCAGAATCTCACGTTTTCATCTTCCTTTAGAGTGAAATATTCATGCAGGGTGGTCTGAGTCATAGTTGCCTAAAGTCCTTAAAAATTCAAAATTCATGCAGGGTAAAGCATGTAAGCCTTCGCAGGCACCAAAGAATTCAAAAAGTTTTTCAAATCACCATTCATCTTTTCATTACTATTTTTTTCAAAGACACTAAAAAAAGGGTTTTGACAGGATATCTGTTCAGTATAAAGAAAATGAAGCTGAAAAACACTGTCTTGTCTTGTATTGAAAACTAATTGTTCATAGGAAGAGTAAAACAAAGAAGAATGAACAAATTACAATAACAGAACTGTTAAAGATTGCAACAGGATTAAAAAGCGTGCATGCTCAAAAACAAAGCAACCGGACTTTTCATTACAAACCTGCGTACATTTGAATTTGAATTTTATTGATGGTCTTTAGGTATCTAAGGCTCAGGCTGGGATAAGAGAGGGAAAAGAATTCGGGAAGGTGTCGTCCAGGGCCTATGTTGGAGGTGCCATCACGGCATTTGCCTCGTGTGGCTGAAGAAAAACCCTGGAAAAGTCTAATTCAGAATGGTCGGCCGCTTGGATCAAACCCAGGACCTCCCGAATGCCACGCCAACGCTCTACCACTAAGTTACGACAGTATGCCAGTTGAATAAAGTAAAATTAAAATTGCTCTTATAAATATTCCATAGAACACCAAAGACTTGTAGAACAACGAAGATTTTTCTCGGCCTTGGTGGTAAGGAAAAGCCTGATGCAGTGATCCTTTAAACAACCACTCTCAGAAATTGCGTTAGCCTAGGCACATTTCCGTTCTACCTATTTTGAAAGTAATGTCAGATTTTCTGAAACAGCAAAGATAATGCCTATTCTTGGTAGCTGTCAGAAGGTCCAACATGCTGGTCATCGTCGTCGTTGCTACTTCTTTGGACATAGTCAGAGTCCACGTCGCTGTCATTGAGTGTGTCCAAGCTAACAGTGGTGATTAAGTCCATTTCATTATCATCAGCATCATTTGAAACATCCTCCATCCTCTAATAGACCTAACATGCTTTTTTGTATCTACAAAGCACTTCATTTAAAAGGACATGCTTTGTTTGACAAGAACACCAACAATGAAACCACCACTTATTAGCGCCATTACTTACGATTCCAATAAAAGATTTCAAAGCAGCTCCTCTCACAGCCCTTTTTTCGTAAAAAGTACCGGTGGCAGCCATTTTGTCACGTGACAAGTACCAGGTGTGTAAATATGAAACCCAAATTTGTGCATAGACGGCCTTAGCTGCCACTGTGGTTACCGTAAAACTGCGTCCTTGGCGCCACTTGCTTGTTTTGACTACTGATAACGATTTGCAACTCACAACCAGACAAGTTTCATGTCATAGTATAGTGTTTAATAGCGTTGAACATGGCGCAATTTCTACCTACAAACTACGATGTGCGGACAGCATTGATTTTTTGTTACCATTTGAAGAAAACTGCTGCAGAATCGCATCGCATGCTTATCGAAGCTTACGGTGATCATGCACTTGGTAAGTCACAGCGCTATGCGTGGTTTATAAAATTTGAAAATGGCGATTTTGACGTGAGAAACGAAGAACGTGGAAGACCATCGAAAAAGTTTGCAGACAGCGAATTGCAAGTTTTGTTGGATGAGGATGACGCTCAAACGCAACATCAATTCGCGGATCAATTAAATGTGACACGAGAAGCAGTTTCCATACGTTTAAAAGCCATGGGCAAGATTCAGAAGGTGGGAAAATGGGTTCCACATGCATTGATTGAATGACAGCAGGAAAACCGAAAAACCACTTGCGAAATTCTGCTCGCCAGGTACAAAAGGAAATCAATTCTGATTTCTCCATCGAATAGTGACCGGTGACGAAAAGTGGATCTATTTTGAGAATCCTAAGCGTAAAAGATCATGGGTAACTCCAGGAGAACCGGCGACATCGACTGCAAGACCAAATCGCTATGGACGGAAGACAATGCTTTGTTTGGTGGGATCAGAAGGGAGTAATCTATTATGAACTGCTGAAACCTGGCGAAACCGTTAATACCCAACGTTACCGACAACAAATGATCGATTTGCATCAAACTTTGCGTGATAAACGACCAAAATATGACCAAAGACAACATAAAGTGATTGTGCTTCACGATAATACACCCTCCCACACAGCAAAACCGGTCAAGGAAACGATTGCGACGTTTGGCTGAGAAATCTTTCCGCATGCTGCTTACTCACCAGACTTGGAGCCTTCCGATTTCACTTATGGGACACGCACTTGCTGACCAGCGCTTCATATCTTACGAAAATGTCTTGATGACTGGTTTGCAGCACAAGAGGCACAGTTCTTTTGGTCTGGCATCCACACATTGCCGGAACGATGGCAGAAATGTATCGCTAGCGATGGCCAATACTTCGAATAAAGTTCTTAGCATTATCATCCAATCACTTTGTCTTTTCTGTACATAAATTCCGGTTTCATATTTACGCACCTGGTAGAGTGAATCTAATTGACAAGGACACAGAATAAAACAAATATTACACAAATACAAAAGTCCAGTGACATAGAATAGCACTATAGTCACGGACAGCTTATTAGACGGTGACTTAGAATAAGACAGAATGAAGTTTTTCTGTAACTTTGGGCGACATAGAATAAAACAGTTCTCTGGTTTTCATAGTTCCTGCAGGAATTGATCAGAACTCTTCCTGGATATTGAAAATGTACGGGATATAAAACACATTTCGGGTAAAAAGTCAATTTTCGATTTTTGTGACATAGAATAAAACAATTCTCACGCGACGCATTGTATGACATCTTTTATAGTTGTGGAATATAAGACGAGATCTTCATGTTAATTATAGGATGTAAGGCAGCGTGCGTACTTCAATATAAGAAGTTTGACACAGCCAGTAGTGTATGTCGTTTATTTGATAGCAAAACGTACATGATATACTGTTATATAATAAGATGTAATGATTAAATTCATCTTCGACATTAGAACCTACGTATTCTATTGGAAATGATAACCTTTAGTGACATCGTGATTATCGGCATCGTGATTATCGGATGGAGGAATAGGTTGATGTCAGTGACGAATAATAGGGGTGTGGATGCTTACAAGCAATTTCCTCAATCACGAGAGCAGCTGAGGACTCTAGAATTACGATTGAAAGAGTTGAACGAGTTGATAATGAGATTGCAGACGGGCAAATTCCTAGTCACGTACCTCAAAGCTATAAATAAAATTCAAATTTCAATTCATGTCACCAACTTCCCAACAAATGAAGATCTTCAGACAGTAGATTCACCAAGGGAGGCTTCAGAATTATCAAGTTATGATAGTATTTGTTTTGGGGATGCTGTTGACTCCGAAGATGTAATGCAAATAGTATCCATTCTTTGTTGACTTTTCAAGATAATAAATTGTCGGAGAAAACACAGAAAGCATCGGTAACATCTTAACGGAGCATAGGAGCCCAAGCAGAGGAAGTCACACATTTGAAAATCAGTTGGGTAGATGTGTAATGTTAAACATCAGATTCATTGTGTATGTATGTGGTACCAGTCAAGTCCGCTTACATGGGTAATTTCAGTGTTGTGAAGAGCTTAACGGTAAACACTGAAGATGATTGAAATGAGACAGATCTAAATGCTGGTAATGAGAAATGGCTTGGTGATAAGACTTACAAACAACAGCAGTTTAAAGAAACCACACTGCATTATGAACAGGATTTTGCAACTAATCCCACTAATAAGGTGTATTATGATCATCGCACATATACAATATCGTAAGTGTACTATTACGTGTGAATTTACCATATATATTTTTCAACAGAATTTGGCATCATTACATCTTATAGATAAAATGTATGATAGGATTTAATTTGCTTATGCTCAATTGTTAGAATTGAATGGGAATATTATAGAAGCTTCCCAATTATCTCCGTATATAAGATCCAAAGTGGATACTAAGGCAAAGGAAATTACAGCTATGGCAGGTGGTACTCATCAGCAGATGGTTCGTGACACGGGAGGTAAGGAATCCTAGGTGATTATGCACACGATTAGAGCAGATACAGGACAGCAAAAGTGCAGAAAGGAAAGAGGAATTAGGTCACGTCGATATGGAGAATCCAGCGTCAGTTAAAACACGTAGAGGAAGAAAGAAGAGGAAGTCAAACGGAGAAGGATGATCGAGTAAGGCGGACAAGATAATTTCAAAGTTAGGTGATGCCCATGTATTGTTGAATGAATAATTCAAAGAGATGAAACCCATGATAAGGGGGATGTTAGAAGATATTAATATCGATGTAGCAATGTCGTTTCTGAAACAATATTAGTAGTTCATACTTTGATGTATCTCATGGACTAGTCGGGAGACAGTTTTTGAGCTCGTTGTTAATGGACTAGGAAGTGGATACAGGAATAGGTTAAGTAATTATAAGCAAGAGTTGGAAACAACCTTTGTTCGAGACAAATAAGCTTTTTACCTTGTCTATCAACGATAATATTTCTTTATGTTCAGTTATTGTTACTATTTTTAGTGTTGAAATGGTCGCTGTTTGTCGTATTAGCAACGTAAGTTTAATAGATGTCCTCGATTGAATAACGTATAATTCTAAGTAATTAAACCATTGTATGACATCTATTATAGTCGTGGAAGATAAGACGAGACCTTTATGTTAATTATAGAATGTAAGGCAGCGTGAGTACTTCAATAATAGGAAGTTTGACACAGAAGTGTATGTTCTTTATTTGATGGCAAAACGTATATGATACATCGTTATATAATAAGAAGTAGTGATTAAATCCATCTCTGACATAAGAATCTACGTATTCTATTGGAAATGATAGCCTTTAGTGACATTGCGATTATCGGCTAGAGTTTAGTGACTGCCCAAGGTGAAGTCTTACTTAAGTATTCAACAAATAATACATATTAACTGTGGTAAAGTCTATTTGAAGTTGAGATTTAAATATTTTTTTTACGTTTTTAAGTTTTCAGCACTGCTTTCGAAACAATTATTTAAAAAAACGACGCCTATACGCAAACAAAAGTCTATGTGATTTTAACATGGAAGATATACTTTTATTCACGCATAAGCCTCCAATAGTCATTACGTTCACAGTAAGTCTTGATAATCTCAAGAAAACTTGTTTTTGTGCTTTATTTCTTTAATGCATGAGAGGGGAGGAGTGATAAATCCACTGTTTTCTTCGTAGCTCATTTTTGTAGTACCTATTGCCGCTCCTACCATCTTTTTATTGATATCTTTCCTAAGCTATCAAAACTGCTTATGGATATAATTTAAATCGTGTGAAAAGGATGTATAAAATGTGGAAGTATACTGCAAAAAGAGGTTTCTTAAAATTGAAAAAGTAAAACTCTTGTTTTTGCACCGACAAACAATTTTCTGAGAAATGAGATCTGAACATTTCATTTAATTGAAAATGAAGACATCCCAGTTTCGAAATAAGATTACTGATCTCATTTCCAAACAGTTATGCTCTCATTTTTAAATTAAATACAAAATGCTGACATTGTATTTGTAAGAAAATTGTTTCTTGGTATACAGATAAGAACTTTATTCTCAATTTTTAGAAACTGTTGTTTTTTTACCGTGTAATGTATTCAAATATACATCGGACTGAATAAGTAAAAAGGAAGTGATCGAAAGTTTATTAATTTGTGGCGTATTGTCCATTGAATAAATTAGACCCGGGCTACCCAACATTTTTTTATTACTGAAGGATTAGGAAACCCGCAGTACAAATAAGTATCATAGTTGTACAGTTACTGTACAGTTACTTACAAAAGTAAATAGAGTTTGGAGTTGTAAGAAATAATATTTCTTTACTCCAAGAGAATTGATTCACTGTACGCCAAATACGTATAATAGTACGACAACCAGGGGACAGTACAGACATGCGCCAAAACATGGCATGCCAGGATATTCTTCCATTTTCAGCAAGAAAGATAACTTGTTGAGCATCACTTAGAGAACCACGAGATAGATAGGCAGAAATTACAATCACGTTAAGTTCTAAGAGATAAGAATTAATACAAAGAAATGGAAAATAATAATATGGACATCAGGCTGGAATGCAACAAAACTTGTCTCAGTGGCACGGTGGCTCAGTTGGTAGAGCAAGCAACCAAACAAAAGCAAGCTTAATAAGTTAGTGATGTAAAAAATTAAAATTTATAATTATAAAATATGTCAAAGAAATTCAATGTAAAGCCAAGCTTTGTATTATTAAGTAATAATGGCTTTTACGGCTGAATACCCGAAGCATTCTAGGCTGCAACATTATGAGTGCAGTCGCCTTTGACGTAAAGATAGACTGGATCACAGATTGCTGAAACAGTCAGAAGTTATTCTTCTCTTTACCAAATTCTGCATGAAGCTATCCGTACCTTTACGGGCGGAATAGGGTCAAGAGCTTGTAAGTCAGCTATCAGTGACCCGACGAAGCTTATCTAACTTCAGCGTCAAGGACTTGATATCTAAGTTGAGTTGAGAATAAAATGATGTGTGCTATATTTTTCTTCGCCCAGTCAATGAGTGTATTCTGATCTAATTATTAAAGAAATATTTCTGGGGAGAAAGATCATAAGTATCAAGATAATAAAGCCAGTTGCGAAATTAAGTAATTAATTGAAATATAAATGTACACTTCTGGCCATAGGAAATTCCACGTGTTTTCTTGATAAAACTTTATAACACTGCTCCAGAAAGGTTTCCAGAGCAAAGCTCTGTTTCTTTGGCCCATGAAGAAGTTTTTGGTATTTATCTGCATGTTAGGTAAAGATATTTAACTTGAATTTCTAATTTATTGATTCCTTCGGTTTGAAGGTGGCGCTCGAGGCATTTTTATATTAAATATTTTATTTACTTTAACCAAAACTTACAAACGTGGCAACCATGATATATTAAAGTTTTAATTAATCTACATATCCTGTAACTAACATTACGCACTTTGATTTGACAATGAATGTGAATTTTATTTATGGCCTTTAGGCATCTACGGTTCAGGCCGGGATAGGGAAGGGAAAAGGGTTCGGGAAGGTGTCGGCCAGAGCCTATATTGAAGATACCGTCACAGCATTTGCCTGATGCCACTGAGGAAAGCCATGGGTAAACCTCAGTCATGATAGTCGACCTCTGGAATTGAACCCACGACCTCCCGAATGCTACGCCAAAGCTGAACTACGGTGGCTCGGTCAATGCTATACAGATTCCACATTAAAAAATTAACGTCAGTAATCGTAATCTTTTGAGAGTAAGGCAATTTGAGTTTGTAACATAATATTCTGAAAGGGCAATAGTAATCATAATAATAACAATACTCTCAATATATATAAAGATACGTTGTAAGACGTAACTGACTGACATATCAACGCCCAGGCCAAATGGTTTAAGCTAGAAACTTGAAATTTATAGCTAATCTGGCTTTAACTAACGTATTTCACTGATGTTCGGTAAGAAGAAAAACAAGGGCATATTTCGAAAGTAGAAATGGAGAGAAAAGATCATTTCTTATTAAAAAAAAATGCTGGTCTGAGGTTGGATCGAACCCGATACCCTTAAAATAGCTCGCCAGTGCATTATCCTCTAAACCATACAGTCCGATACTCGAAAACGGCTTCCGTCTTGAGTAAAGCTGCGAGCAACAGCTATAGTTTCTGGTCCCACATACACAGGCACCTTTGTTTTTAACAAATGTAAAGCACGTTTCCTCATTTCATGTTTTACTACAAACACTTTATATTTATAATCATCATCCAATGGAAGGCGATCCCTCAAATCTTTCATTTTAGACATTTCATTTCATAGTTGTGAATTAGAAAATACAAAATGGATACAAAAACAAAATCTGCGCAACTTCTGCTGAGCTGGGATGCGTCGAATAGGTTTTCTTTTCTATATTCTAGACCTGCCGGTAGATTCATTTACAACGGAGTGCCGATACCTTACTTACGTAATTTCCGGATTAAAACGGTCGGAAAATGCCCGGATCCCCAACCTTTTCCCAACCACCAGCAAGTGAGGGACTCGCTTATTTCCCAACCGTCAAGGATAGATTGGGGCCGGCTATTTTCTCGACCATCAGGACATATTTGGGGAGCCATATCTTCCCGACCTAAGGCAATGGACGGGGGCCCATCTTTTTCCAACCATCGATCGAGGTTTCGCCTCTAAGCTGACAAGTCAAAGAACGACGGCAGGCCCGGAAATGGCCCAACGACCGAACGCTACTTGTGGCTCCTCGCCGACCATCTCCCATCTACTTTCCGACTATTAGTCTGGGTTCTGCCTATTCTCGACACCTGCCCGACCAAAATCCTCGACCATTTGCCGTCTTGGTCACCATTTGGCTTGCTGGGCAAGTACTGGAAAAATGCCATCAGGGCCTGAGTAAATAGTATCATCCCGGTGTTTGTTGAGGATGAAACCTGGAATAACACATTAAGGATGCCACAGTGTGCGAACTAAGGCATTTTTACAGGGGGGATGATATGAAAATAACGTGATAAAATGAATCTTATGTATTATACGTGTTTCCACATGCAGACTCACAGGGGGAATTTTACCTCATCTTCCTGTCAATTCGCACAATATGTTTCTGTACGTTTGGCGTATCAGACTCCTGTGAATTCGAGTATACTTTACAAACTTAGGGGAGTCGTAGAATTTGCGTTAAATGTTTCATTTACTAAAGCTTTTCTAAATCCCTTCCAAGGAATTTTCCTGTGATCGGAGCTTGCAAATTGAGATTACGAAGTTGTATTTACACTACATATGTGTTACGTAACAATATTACGAAATGTCATTCGCGCGTGCAGTGATGTAGTATCATATTTTTATAGGGTATACACTAAGTTTATGAAACTCTAAACAGAGATCATGTTTCCATTAAATGTAAGCTAATTTCTACAAAAACAAGAGAAAACTCAAAAGACTTTAATTATATTCTAGTGAGACAATACCAATGAAATTATATGCATAATTTGTCGCATTGAGGGAATAAGAAACAAGAGTGTTGCGACTTTTGCGCAACTACAAAGCATCTATATAAATTCAAATTTAGTTACAATTCTTTATGTCGAATTGTCGACTCTGAAGCCAAGAGATACAAATGACATTATCGAATAAAGACGTTCAAGGCAGTCTTTGTATGATAGAACCCAAACTATGTTAAGGTCCAAGGTTTCTTTCCATAAAATATGACAGCTTTGTTTCACATATATGTTGGGTTATATGTAAAAGCAGACTTACTTCTTTCTGTTCGACATCTCTCACTTGTATCCCTTGTCTTCTGGAGTCAACACAAGTCTTAGTTGTTCCACCTTTTATAATCCTATTCAGTATAGTATGCTGGGGCTTACTCCATATATCGAAAAGTCAAACTTGTATCTTTCTTTTGAAAATATTAATCAAATCTCATATTACTCAAGTCCTGCACACAAAATATTTGTTTAAATTGACTGTATATATATTCTACATATTTTTTACAAAAAGTATTATTGTAGTGAAAAGATAGCAAAAATGTACTGATCCACATCCTGTAGTTACATCCTTTTCTCTTTTCAATTTTTTCCCGATCAAGTGGAACTAAAATTATTTGACCTTAGTAATCCCACCGGAACAGTCAAATTAATTAAATAAATAAACGAAACTAAAGTAAATGGTATACGCATTTTAGCAGAAGGTATACGCTAATGTGTATGATTAATCAGAGGGTATACGGCGTAACTAACTGACAGTATCGTGTTTAATGGCTGATTGAACAACATATATTTATGGTTTATGTAGCTAAGTGGTCAACTTGTCACTCTCAACGTCGTTGGTTCGAATCCCAGCCCGGATTTTTATTTATGTTCTTGAAGGAATTAAGTCTTGTAAATGATATTCGCGATTGCTCCTGAAGGAGATTTATCCCATAAAGGAAAAAAACACAAGACATAGAGAGACAGGACACGGGAGAAAGAGACGCAGACTGTGTATGCATAAGCGTTAAAATTTCATTTATTTCCATGTCTTCGCCAGTTTTCTTTCTTTCACTCTCTGTTTTCTCCTCTCTTTTTCGCTCCCCGTCATCTTCCATTTTTTTCTCTCTCTTTATTTCTCTCTCCCTCTCTCTCTCTGTGTTTGAACAAGACAAGAATTTTATTTCGGCCTATCTACCTCGTGGTTCTGTACATGATGCTGAAAAACTCAACTTTCTTCCTCCAAATGGAGCGATGTTCTGGCATGCATGTTTTGGCGCATAGTTTTACTGTCATGTTGGTTGTCTAGTTATTAGGCGAACAGTGAAATAATTCTGCTGGATGAAAGTGCGAGTGTTTCTTGTAACTCCAACCTCCACTTATTATTGTAAGTGGCTGTACAAAGTAAGTCATACAATTTGAGATAGCGCATTTATCATTACAGCCGCATGCGTCTCAAGGGTGCTGTGACTCCAGCCTCTTATTGGTTGAATCCTTATGAAGTCAGGAAGAATAAGGTGTGAGGTATGTTTGCATTTGCATTGCGTATAATAAACAAATCGAACCTGCTTCTCTAAATGTATTTCCGTGAATTGTGTCAATTTATTTATACGAACAAACCAACCAAGTAAAATTCCTTGAAAATATTGAAGCTAAAAGATTTGTTGCCTCGCTGGGAATCGGACGGTGGCCAGTAATACGAAGCTCTAACCGTTATACTAAGGCTTCAGCTCCCCGCCAACGGTTTGCCATTGTCCGTTATTCCTCACATAGTTTAACACAACTCTAACAGAGATCGCTATCCTCTGGAGCAGGGATTCCATCAGGAATTTCAGTTTGTGAAGGTATAAATTTTAAGTTGGGATGTCACCCCCATAAAGGGGTCTGACAGAATCACTGTTCTGAAACTATGGCGTGTTTGAGACACAATTTTACAGAATATGCGAAGACTCTTTTAACGTGTAGATTCGGATTAAGGGCAGCCTAGTCTTTAAGTACAAAGATATTTTTTTCATTTAATTGCAATTTTTAAAAATTTGGAGTGCCACGAACCAATTTATGAACTTGCAGATATGAAATTATATAAATACGATTTAAACAGAATAAAGGTACGGCTCACGTTCATCTTCAATTCCATAATTCAAGATTTGTTTATTGCAAAATTAAACTCAATCACCTTTAAAAGCTAGAAATTCGAAATTTCTAAAAAAGATTGGATAATATTTCTTTTAATCCTTCCATCTTGGATATCTGGATCGAATTGAAATAAATGATTACCCTACGAATTCCCAAAGTATGAAATTCACCGAAAATAATATTTTTTAAATATTAAGTTCTTCTGCTCTACAAATATTTCAAAGTTAAGATATTTCATTTTTCAGTAATATCTCATGATTGAATTTTGCAGGATTCAGGATTCAAAATTTTCGACTTAAGAATCGAACTCAGTGTCATAGAAAAAACGCACCTATGAAATCCGACAGTGTGCGGAATCAAGAATGACGTACCTTAGGGAACAATTTTACAGGCGTAGGGAATGGTAAATGAGTAATTAGGGCCTTTGCTAGTTACCACACTGATATTTGACTGGTAAAATTGAGGAAATCCCTGAAAAACTTTACTTAGTATGCCCTAGAACAAAATTCGAATCAGTATGTTTGTGCTAATAATAAGTCCGGACAGTAATCAACTAGACCAAAGATACAGAGTCAGCCTTAATGTATGATTCGTAAGTCCCAAATTATATTTTTATAGTACCGTGGACTACCATCCTTACTTTAAGATTTGCAGAATATACCCTATAACTGAAGATTTCCACAGCGTTATGGAGTAACATTCTTTTAATAGATTTGCAGAAATGCCCATAACGAAAATTTTTCACAGAGTCAGGGGAACATCCTGGCTATCGTTAACGACAGAATAGAGCCTCTTCAGTCAAACTCGTGAGGAATACTGCAGATTTAAAGATGGTAATAGAATCTTTGTAAACTTCCTATTTATGAACCATTTTAGTAGCTGGTTCTTCTACCATTGAAGTGAGACTGCATTTACATATCTTGAATCTGGGTTGGATGGTAATAGACTGAAATTATCAAAAGCGTTTAAACAAATATGATTCTCCTTCACATATACAAACATTTGCGGGAGGAAGTTAAATATGATCAATGATTTGCCGCACCATTTGCTTGTAAATGTTCCAAGAAAAATGGAGAATTGTGGTTAAAAGACATCGTAAAGATTAACGAGAAAAGGAAGCTCTGTTAAATCACTGATCTCATAATATTTTATTCGTCATGACTTAAGACAAAAATAGGCCGACAACTGCAATGCGGATCGTCTATCAAAAAGTAGGATATTTCCCGCAGATTTTTATGTATCTTTCTAGATACGAGAATATACAATGTAATGGTTCATTTCTATGAATTGCTATTCTGCTCCCGTTGTCTTGTGGTTACCATCACAGACGGCTGTAGGAAGGAAAGAGATCCGAGTCTCTCTGCACGACATACTGACGTTTTTCTTTGAATTTGTTCTGTTCTACCAAACGAGTGCCGTTATGGTTGTTATGTTATTGTCAGAATTGGTGCTACCTTTTCTATTCCTTTGTCCGGAAGAGTGCTTGACGCAAGACGTCATCCTTTCCACCATGACGGGCCTAGACCGTAGTTGCTCATATGAAGATTTAAAAAAGGAATTGGTTGAACTGAACTGAATTTTGTTTATGTCCTTTAAGCATGACTCGGCACAGGATAGAATAAGGGAGGGCTTCTAATAGGAAGTCACCCAGAGACTAGTTTGAAGGTACTATTCCGACACTAACCTGGTGGACCTGAGAGAAAGCTCTAGAAAATTAGGATTACAGTTTCTTGAGAACAGACCTCAAGATTATCTGAATGCAGTGCTATAACATGAACTACGGCCGGTCAGCAAATTAAAGTTTGAATTTACATTAACGTCCTCAAAGAGCTACTAAGAACGGGACCATTACCGTTTCGTTAAAGTAGTTTCAAATCACAGGTTCAATGTATCTCCTACCATGTTATACGATCGCACATAATCCACTTGAAAACATATACACACACAGTTTCCACTTCTTATATCCGCACTAACTGTAAAAGTAAATGAAATATTATAATAAGTTTAAATAAATAATAGGAAAGCCCATGTTTCCCAATAGTTTTGTTGAAAAGGAAAATAATATCGTACATTTACGTCGGTGATAATCAATAATGATCCAAGCGCCAAAATCGCTAACTTAGTTAACTTGATCACGCTTGCCAAAATGGAAATATGATGTAGGGATATGGCGCTTGGATTAACTGCCGCTAGTTGGCAGCTCACTGCAGCTGCCACATGGAGCATTTTTGCTAAACTAATAGAGACCTTTCTGGAAATACTGAAGGAGTAATCTTAATATTTAAGTTTTTGGCACATGGATCACTATTTCTAATCACTGTCCAATTTTGAAATAGCATTTTTACTAGTGCAAATAAATGATGAGAGAAAAAGAAAAACTCTAGACCGAAACTAAGATGAGACTTAAGAGAAACGTCTTAATGATTGATGTATCCCAGTTCACGTGGTCTAGTGGTTAAAATAGAGAAACTTGGATTGATTATCATAACCTTGCAAATCCTGCTACCAGTCATCCTTCCAGAGTTTTGATAAGTTTTTCAAAATTTCTTTAGACAAAGTCCAAAATCATATCTCGAATTGGGCCCTGGCCTTTGTTTCTTCATGCCTCTCCTTGGAAGTGTGTAAGCTCAGGGACATCATCCTTTCCACTTGTAACGGGCCGAAGCCATCATTGCTTGTAAAACCGTAGAATAAAACACAAACTAGTAAAATAAATTATTTAATAAATAACCATTATGAAGTTCTCTAAAATGTCGATCTTTTACTGACTTTTTATGTATAATTTTCTTATGTATTACATTTTTGAACAAGTCTATTATAATTATAAATAAAGATGAGCAAATTGATTGTTATTTCTCATCCTGTTAATTGTAGTACAATGAACAACTACGAGTCGCGGTTTTGAGTGGATTTCAACAATATATTACCCAATGTGTTCATATTATGTAGGTCTAGAAGAGACCTATTATTAAAAATGTAGTTATGAAAAAATCTCAAATTATTCGAAAGCTTTTGAAAGGAAACTGGTCATAACGCTTCTTCCTTTTCTTAATCTCACGCTTCATCTCTCTGCTCATTGGGGTTGTTCATTTGTTAAGAAATCTGTTCTCGTCTCGTGTTCTGATTAGCTAGTCGTGGCACGCAAAATGAATTAAACAGATAAGAGGAGACTAATGGAGCAAACACAACACTTAATTTTGATGACTGTTATTACACCTGAAGAGATACTAGTTGGTCTTCTCTGTTGTTTACCGTCATTAGTGACATTTATTGCGGTTTCAGACACTAATTACAAGTTCCGTAAATCCATGTGTAGAATAAACCTTGCGAGAAAACAAAGAAATGAAGTTCAGAGCTCTGTCCCTGGGATTGGCAAAAGATTTAACTTGTTTGTTAGCTTAACTGTCCGTGATATTATTGGATTTCTCGGCCTTTAGTATGCTTGCTATGGGAGCCGTGGAATTTCACAAATATGTGTTCATCTCTTTCGGGATAAACATTTTCCTGTCTCTAGGTGCAACTATAACAAGAGCAAAACGGACAACGGAAAGTGAATTTACTGTAATAGTAAATATGCAGTAAAAGTCTACTGTAAGTTATAGTACTTCAATATGTTAACAATATGTCAATACTTCAACAAGTCAATATCAGTACTTATCTAGTTCATGACACTTTAAACCCTTGTTGCATGTAAAATATTACGGCCTCTCCTCTCAAGAAAATTCATGGCATTTAAAAATAAATTTTTTGTAATTTATTTCTTAGAATACTACAATCCTACACACACACACACACACACACACACAAACACAAATATTGAAATTTCACACAGATTCACAACGATTTAGCATACACATATGCATCCTACAGTTGTAGTTGTTATGGAGAAGTTCAGAAGTTTCAAGAGCTAATGCACTGGCGATTGAAAACCGCTAATTTGTACATGAAAGTGGTGTCTTTCGATCTCCAGCTGAGTCGAATTGAAACTAACAAGAGGTGTGCGATTTCCGAACTTTGCAAATCTAAATATCGAACATTATATATGATGAGCACATGGAAAGAACGTCTTTTATCCGTTTTTGACAAAATTGAAGTAAAAGTTTGCTCTTTGAAGAGAGAGAATCTGTTTGCTCTTTGAAGGTCAACTTTAACAAGCTATCATTCATGCAGAGCAAACGCATAATCCGTCTATTACAAGCAAATCTCTATTTGATGTGAAGTATACGTTACTGATAATGGACTTTCAAAAAACCCTCTCCTGTAAAATCAGGAAAATGGACAAGATACTTTCTTTTTCTGCTGTTGTTAATATTTAGAATTCGTTGTTAATTGACAAGCTTTCATATCATACTTAAATATATAAGCCACGCAACAGCTAAAGTGTCCTACAGATGACATCTCCCAGGGACCTCTCTTCTAGGATCAGGAAACAGGACAGTAGCAGTCAAAGCTGTCATCTAGGTACCGTGCTGGTGAAGCTGAAAATAACTCTGGAGAAGAAATTATTGTTAAAAGCAGGGCACGAACCCGAAACTCCGCGATCATAGTCACTAGATTAGGACCTGTATGTCTATGTATGTATTATTTCTGTATGAACCAGTATATATATATCTATATATATTTCATGTTCATGTCTATGTGTGTAAGAGAGTGGTAGGTCTGTGTGTATATTTGATAGAGGAAAAGAGGTTTCGAGTGATGTACTTCAAGCTCTTGTTCTACATAATGTTCGATGTTGTGCAAAACTAAAGCCACGTTTGTAGTTAATTTACGTGTGCTGGAAACTACGGTGGACGCTCCTGAGTGTACTCAACTTATTTTAAAGTGAGGACCAGTGGACTAGCAGTTTAATTAAACACAAGAAAGTACTACTTGAAAGCTATTGAAACATGCATGTCCCTCCTCCCTATCACCTTCACGTTGTTTGCTTTTCGTGCAGGGACTGAGAAAGCTAACAGGACTTGTTGACACTTGCGAACCGTATAGAGTGGTTCGATAGTCTCCTTCCATATACTTACATGAATACAATCCGCAGGGTACAATATAACAACAACAAGAACAAAAGTAAGTTTAAAGCAAGTTTCCAAATCAATTTTGAAGGGAGTGTTTGAATATCGTTTTCTGGTTAACACGGAGAACGCGACCTGCCACTTCATATTAGTTGTTTCCCTAATTGCGGATGAAAGCCAATAACTTCTTCCCATTGTATCGCTGATCTGAGTGTATTCTTGATCTTCTAACTTAATTTCTAGGAAGCAGACTTAAAGACGTATAATTAAGATTCTGTTTCAACTGAAATTATATCTGCTTGGTTGTTAACATGGCGGGAATTATTATTACTTTTAAACAGACACGATGCAATGAAAAAGTTAGGTACATTTTGAGATACAGAGGGAGTAGAGAACCCGGATTTGAAGTCAAGAAATCTTTTATTCCTTTATTTGACATTAAATATCAAATAAAGGAATAAAATATTTCTTGATTCCAGAGTATGCATTTGAAAACATTAAATTTTAATTTTTTTTTAAATACATACCCTGGAGATGAGCTTCTGATTAAAGATGTATATTTTGTTCTTTTGGGCTCATATTGGCATTTGAAGACCACAGGAAAAGAACGTACTTTGTCCACTTTATTGAACAGGAGAGGGTTTGAACAGTCCACAATTAGCATTGCGTATACGGGCACATCAAATACAAATTTGATTGTAGCAGACGGACTTTGCATGCTATCTTCATGTATGATAGTTTGTCAAAAACCAATAAAAAGCTTTTTAAAGACATACCTTTCATAAACAATTCGTAATAAAATTTAAAAAAATAATTTTGTTTATGCAGGAACTGCGATGGCTTAGACGCTAGTGCGTCTGACTACATATTGGGCGGCCCGTGTTGAAATCCAGGAAGCTGGAGCCTCTTGTTCTCGCAGTGTTACCATGCCTGGCACTCTGAGGTGCACTCAGCCTCCTATTAAATTGAGTACCAGAGTGTCCTTGGTATTCCTGGGCACCTTGGGAAGGTAAAGGTGGTCTGACCACCCACCTCGCTTCGTTCCGTAGGTCGAGAATATGTGAAACGCTACCTTCACATATCCCATGCGCCGTTCACGGCGCGTGCGTATCGCACAGGGGATAGCTTTACCTTCTTTTTATGACTGAAACGAAAAGCATGGGGCGCGTTCTCATATACAGTCACTTTATAAATTCTTCAATTGACGCGCCCCATGCTTTTTCTTTTAGTCATGTATAAACAAAATTATTTTTTACTTTTAGTACGAATTGTTTAAGAAAAGTACCTTTAGAAAGTTTTTATTATTTTTTTTCAAGTTATTTCGGTGTTAGGATAATTTTTCTGAAGCTAATATATTGTTATCCAATTACTAAAGTGTGCTACAACCAATCAAACGCAAGGTCGTTGCAGGCTAGTATTTATTTTAGCATAGAGAATTCCATATTAAAAAATAATTTTAAAAAAAGCTTTAAAAGATTTTGTTTTCTTAAACAATTCGTTCTAAAATAAAGTAAAAAATAATAATTTTCTTTACGCAAGACCAAAAAGAAAAACATAGGTCGCGCTCTCATATAAAGTCACTTTATAAATTCTTGACTTGGCTCACCTCATGCTTTTCCGTTAGTCATGCATAAACATTTTTTTTTTATTTTTAGCAGGAATTGTTTAAGAAAAGTATGTCTTTAAAACGTTTATTATTTGTTTCGTGTTATTTCGATATTAGGATAATTTTTCTCAAGCTAATTTGTTGTGACCCAAATCCTAAAGTGTTCTGCAATCAGTGAAACACAAGATCGTTGCAGACTAGTATTTATTTTAACATAAAGAAGTTCATATTAAAAATGTATTAAAACATGTTTTTAAAATATATAAATATAGAGAAATATATGAAAGTAACAATGAAATATTATATTGTCACCCGACTTACGTCGCTGTGCAGAGTTTTATCATTGCATGACGTTGAGAAATGAGTTAAATTAGCGTTACAAGAATTGAGGACACCACGTATCATTGTGAACTAAGGAAAAGAATGTAAAAAGGTCATTTAAATAACTAACTGATGGCACATTTACGCCAATTTCACGAAAGATAGACAAAGAACATTCTTTTCCTGGGTCTTCATTTTTAAGTTTAAGGTACTTGTTTCATGTCTCTCTCTGTTCTGTTATAGTTTTTCTGTTTTTGTTATTTTTTTGCCATTTCTCAAGATCCTTGGTCTTTGCTTTGTTTTGAATAAGGAAGAAAGTTTGCACATATATTGCTTTTCATTTAATCGCCTTCTACCCTACACCTCAAGAAATATAATATTATTGCACGGCTAGGAAAGGACAATAGGCCCCGTTTCTCAAACTCATTTTAAATTTATTACAATTATTTTTAGAGGAATCAGTTTATCGTGCCTTAGTTTCATTATATTTTTATGCTAAATATGTCGGCAATATTATAAAGTATCCTGAGTTGAGATAGAGTGTTTTTCAGGAATTGTAGGCGAGTTCTTTCAAAGGAGACCAAAGGCTTAAAAGTTGATACTAAGTTGGTCCAACAGACTGACAAATTTCGCATAAATAATTTAGATAACCAGTCAATGCATTTCTTCAGACGATGGATGCATGTTTCGTAACATTTCCGAAAATCATCTTTCGTAAGACTAGTAGTACAGAGAAGAGTACAGAGAGAGTATACATAGAAAAGTGACCAACTCATCAAAGTCCTCAATTGGTTTTTCGTCTCTAACGTTCGGAATGTTCAAGCAAAAACTGTTATTTTATGCCAAAATACTCTTTGATGAGTTGCCGAAAACCCATCCTACCAGTGTCAGCATCCATAAAATCACGGTTGGTTAAGAGCAATGCCAAATTTGACAAAAAGTGTAAAAAACAATGAGTTTGAAAACGGCGCCAAGGTCGAACACCCTAATGGATCAACGACAATGAATGAAGAAGAATAAAACAGGCGTAACCTATGCTATGAAATGTTTATTTGGAGATTACATGTGTGTTCATGAAGAACATGCTAAAACCTCAAATATAATCCTCTCTCTCTGCTCCGGAACATTCTTCAAGCGCACAACTACTGCATTGTTCACATCTCGCCCTAAGTTCTCGGCGGTAATCCATTGGTCATTCTTCGTCGCAAACATGCAGATAGTATCCTCCTCAGTCGTGTAACAGCAGGTAGAGTAGACATTGTTGAGGAACCTGGCATATCGAGACCATGGACGCGTCCCCTGAACACTCAGCTGCTTTGTCTGCATAAGTAAGTGATATGCTTTGCCTTATTTAGTTTGCTTTGGATGATTTCACATCTCAAAACCTTATCCTTTGTCTCTTATCCTCTTCCAATAAGTTTGTGTTCTCTTCGCTCAATTGATTTTTGTAGATGCTTTTAGTACGGTGATGACGTAAGTATTGCAGCAGGGGAGGATTCGTTTCCTCTTTCTCTCACTTCCATCATCTACCATGGTTTTAACTCTAAAATGAAAACAAAAACGCGTCCTACATCTCTACTTCATTTCAATGACAGTATTGCTCGAAAAAAGTGGGATCTGCTTCGGAACGCGTGAGAGGTCCGACATTGGACACGGTATTCTTTATTTTATTACCCATAGCGTAGTCACTTAATACGTGTCACACATTGTTGAAAATGCACTGTTTGTTTTCACTTCTATGTGTTAGTAATAAGACACGAACTCTAACATGTTTACCAGTGACGCGATGATACACGTACGTGATGCTTGCACAATTTGATAATATGCGTCAAATAACATTCACACACTACTCACAGACAACTGTTTCGAGCTTAATGATGAGTCGTCCACAGATCACTGACGTTCTTGCACAGTAGTTAATCCACTTACCGCCAGTCGACACCAATGACCTTGCGAAATAAGCCTGGGGTCCACTTTTGGAGCCCTTCCTCTCTCTCTCTCTCTATTTTTATATATATTTCTGCGCCATTTGGTATTTAGTAGCAAAACTGGAATTGTGTATCATATCAGTGTCACATTGTACTTCCTTAGCTCTGATTAGAGCTGCCTAGCGCTTAAAAGACTTTATTTTAGACCAATTTTAGCAAGTATACGTAAAATTATATTTTTTTAGGTGTTTGTAACTAATCCTTGACCTGAATCCATTAAGAACCGTTCTAAGAACTTCGATGACATGAATTGCAAAACAATCTTACGTAGGGTAGTTGCATAGTCTCATAAATCCATAATACAAGGCGAACGTTGCTGACGTTGACTTCATGTTTAATATTTATCTTAAGCTCATTCTTTATAGAGTTGTCATATGAACACGGAAATTGGAAAATTGAAGAATGAAACCTTGAGGTTCCTTTAAAATGATCTGTAGGGTTAGGTTCTTCTTTCGGAGAAAGCCTAAGTTATTACATTTGAATAAAATAAGAACTATTTTTCCATTCTTGTCAATGTATCTTTGAAACCAATTTACTTGTTTTGAACAAATTATTATATTTTTCTAGAAGGACGTTAATGAGTGTGAATTGTTATTAACATCCTAAACGAGCTGGTGAGCTTCTAAGGACGGGACCAACAGCTTTTCGTAAAGTGGGCTCCGAACCACTCCGTTCAATGTACCCCGGCGGGATTTGAACCCGTGATCACGCACACAGAAAGTGAGCCCTCTAATCTCTCGGTAACCCCGAGGCCTAGAAAGACGTTAATATTTTATGAATTGATTACGTACAACAGCTTTTCTCGTTATAAGTTATTGACAAATCTTATTACGTTAACAGAGCTAAAACCTAGTTACTTTTGGTGACGTGGCGAACCGGTCTACAACTGGACCAGAAGTACTCGATTGACCCTGTTTGGGAACTATAATGAACTGGGAATTTTCGGCTTTGTAATGTTCGAGTTCTGGGGTAACACTTTCGGTCCCAGTCACCTCTGAAGACAACACTATTCGAACGCAAGGAAATAATTAAAAACTCAGCTTTTGCCTCCAAAACACCAAGTCGAAATATGGTCATCGGGTCAGAAGGGACCTAAACATAAACTCTGTCCAAAACTTGGCCCGATTGTCCTGTTTCAACTCTGGGCTTAAATGAGAATATGTGAATTTTTTGCAAGATGAAAGTAATGAAAAAATAAGTTTATGAAGAAAATCACTTTATAGCAAAAATATTAAGTAATTATATTTAATTTTAGAACATTGTAAAATTAATATTAAACAGTTTGAAGTCATTACAGTTCAGAGCTTTCTAATAACGATTGTGAAACCAGTGATGTTAATTGAATGCTTCTAGTCATTACCAATGACAATGTTTACTTAAAATACTGGGATTTCTGAGATCATAAAATTCCAGGAATTCGTGCCTGGGAATATAAAAAACTATGAACAGACAGTGGGGTATGTAACTTAATCACCATTGAATACACATTAGAATGGGAAATGCCTTTTATAAGTAAAAGGAGTCAAAACTGAAGCCACGCAGAGACAGCATGTTTTCTACCAGAATTAAATGAAAATTAATCTAGTTCGAGTCGATATATAGAATGGCTGTATGATTTTGACTTGATACACGCAAAGGCTCGTCCGTTTTCCAAGTTATCGTTAGCTCCGCCTTTTACATTCCACTCCCCTTTTTGGGTTGGTAAGTTTTTAAGGGTTTGGCAGCGACAGCTTCTCCTAGCCGTACCTGGTACGATAGATACATTCCTCTCTCTCTCTACCAAATTACATTGAACAATATACTTTTTTATTATTATTTTCCCCCCTTAAGTATTATTTCTCCCTCCTTGATCTAACCTCGAACTACAGACACGAGTTATCCGAGTTTCAGTAAAAAAAAAAAAGGTTCTACTATTCTCTTTTATGGTAGACTTCTATACTCATGCGATCTCTCATTGCATGCTACAAACATTAGTTCGAGTTTGAGCCTAGATAGAATCATTTCGTGGCTGTGGTTTTCTTCCTGTGCGTGCAAAGAAGAGACAGTCGAGAGTACAGTGTTTATTTCACGTATATTGTCTGGTTTGTGTCTCATCCTCTCACATATTTTCCGTACCATACGCAACTTCTCTGGCAGACAAAGAAAAAATAAAATTTCAAACAAATGGAAAAATTACGTTAGTGCGAGATTGAAAGAGTGTTATTTACTGGAAAAGTGATTTTAAATGGGGTGTTACTAAATTTATGTATCATTCAATACATCGATTGACGGCAAGACATGTGGAGATAATATTGCATAGACTTGGAGTTTACAATGCTAAATTTATCATTCTTGTTAAACTGTATAACAATCAATCGTAATGGAGCCATACACAGTGTAAATACAAATAGTACAAAAACAGTAGTAATATGACTTGCAACATTAAGAAAAGAACGTGATACGCTAAAATAGTTTTTATTTTGACGTAACATACATTGTTCCTAGAAGTAAACAAAATCATACCATTTTCAGGACGAAATTCAACTTCTCATTTTAGTGTTATTTCAACAACTTGATTTTATTGCATTTTTTGAAGATAAATTGATTTATGGTCTGGCAACTATAAAACTTCTACTTATGACTTCTCAAGTATTCATTTAATATACCCTATCAGACAAAAAAACAAGAGCAGTGTTTATTTGTTAACGGGTTATTCTATAGACAGTCTCGAGTATAATTCCTCATTTGCTTTAATAGTGACAATAGTTTTGTTTTAAATAGTGTAAACTATTTTTAGTGCAAGAACTAACATTCGTGTTATTTGTGTCTTTTTTCGTATCTATTTCATCTGCTTCGCCGCCATGGGAAATACTGAAAGTAATGTTACTAGTGGTGTCAAGAAACAAGCCGACACTTCCTCACAGACTATTTACAAGCTTGCGGATCTTAAAGGTAAGTTAATTCTATTTTATTTTCTTACATGACATCTTTGTTTTTGGTCTTGAAGTATGATAATAATATTTAGTAGGTAAATGGGATACATGTGTTATTCTTGATTTACATTAACAGAAAATCCAGTGCTATATACATTACCTATTATTGTACAGTTGCTTTATCTGAACTTAACCGGTAGCTGTAGGATATACATATCTCAAGTCTGAGGAATGACGTCATTTGGATGGCTCATTAGGGGAAAGTAACAGAAGAATTTCATAGTCTAGGTACCATCACCGCGCTCGCCTAATGAAGCTGGATCAAACTGTGGACAACCTGAATCAAAATGGCGGGCTGTAGAACGCTAATCATTCTGTCTAGTAATGATTCAAATTAACTGTAGTGTTCTCCCACCTTAGTTGGAACTAAATAATGTTTTATGATCTGGCAACTTTGCTGAATTGCATATTTTACATTATCGATGGGCGGCTTTTTTGAATGTAAACCAACTGTTTACATTATTGGATAAATACAGATTATCACGGTAAATAATAAAGTCCATATTGTTTGGTATGGAGTCCATAGTATATCTTCAAATATCGTTTTAATTAAAAGTGTACGGACTAGGAACTATCACCTTTAGGATTGGTGATCACTACTTACAAATAAGTATGAAATATTGATTAATTGGATAAAGAGATATGTATGTTATTTGTCAAGTGATTTCTGATACATGTTGCCTGCTAGTTCCTCTACATTGGTAACCTTAACAACTCCCAAAGTACAGATTGACTTTGTTTTGATCTTCAGAAACGTACACGCAGGGTATATATTATTTGGAAATCATATGTACAATACAGATATTTAGTTTTGGCTATATGTGTGCATACTTTCGTACGTTTTGGGTATACTTTACTATATGACATTTTTGGAACTACGTTTGGTTCATTATAAATAGTTTATTCGAGTTAGTCATGACAACATACCACTAATTACATTCGACGTAACAACACAACATTAACTATATTACTGGAGATAAGTCAGGATATAGAAATAACTTGGTGTGATAACGCATCCATTAATGATAATAAAGAATCTTGAAAAGTTTTGCAGATCATCGAATAGAGATCAACGTGAAAGAAACAAAACGAGGTGTAAATGCAACAAAGAAAATCGCAATGTAAGATGAAGAAAGTATACAGGTTTTGCTATTTTACAGGTACAAATCAAGTTTGACAGAGAAATAGTATTAAGAGTGTCAAGTTATTTGGTACTTTGTGAAAAGGTCCCTAAAAAGGTTGAACAAATCAGTGTTTTCTAAAGAGCAATACCGACCAATATCGATCAAGGTTGAAGGAGAATTGGATCGATATTGGTTCGATATCCTGTGCTGCTAGAGGTGACCCTCATGAAGGAGTGATACAATAAAATTGAATTGAATTGAACTGAATTGAATGAATCTTTATTGTAGGGCGAAGTTTAGAATACGCAGCTCTTCCACTTAACCCAAAATATCTTGAAAGAATGCAAAAAGCATACAAGCTGAAGTAACGCAACGTAATGAAGAAGTAGATGACAAAATTTGAATATATTTATAATATTTAGGTAGCATTGGCTTGTACTCTTTGGCAAGGACAACACTTGAATGTTTGCGAAGTGGTAGAACTGTGAGAACAAACCTAAACCTGTTTGGAACACGTCGACAAGCGTACCTGCTATAGTGGAATGTATTTGTGAGGTGACCAGATCAGTAAAGTTGGTTAGTGTTGGTCACTATATCACGTATTACCATGATCAGAACGCCAGAGGCTTCTCGAAAGGTAATTATAGCATTATCACGTCACGGGATCAGATTCTCGCAAACAACATGGATGAATTAAGGTGGGCAATGTTTATACGGTATTTAACTCCTAAAAGGAAACTAATACATAAATAAAACAACGAATTATTTTCGGCTACCACATGAGTCGGGAAAAATATTATATACTGTACTTTAATTCTAAAATGTATTAGTAATATTCTGATGAAAATTTTCAGAATGTTAAAAAAGAAACTCTTCAGGTCTTTAGTACATAAATAAAAATAAGTTTTGTTATCTATAGAAGTCATTTATTGGGGGACAAATGGATACTGTTATAGTTCAGAAGATGCACTCCAGTAATATCAATGTTTTTCCTTCTGCGAAGTATGTCGGGTGGGAATATATATCGATACACAGTTTCAAATACATATACAGTTGCTTTAAAAACTTTTTGCGAGAGCATTTTCTCGAGCTCTGAATATAGAAAGATGTTTTTTC
Organism: Lepisma saccharinum; assembly: GCA_022664845.1. Lineage (NCBI taxonomy): Eukaryota > Metazoa > Arthropoda > Insecta > Zygentoma > Lepismatidae > Lepisma > Lepisma saccharinum. The sequence continues at coordinate 47,757 of JAGDQP010002688.1, read as the reverse complement.
ATGGGAACCCTTAACTCCAAAGGAAACACCGGCATATGCCATTAGTACGAAAGCGCTATATACAAGGAGATAGGTTAATTTCTACAAGTGAAACTACCGCCCTTGTATGTGGCATAGATGAGTCTATAAGTTTACAGGTGATTGTAACTTCATAAATATTTCTCATTAACATATGTGTGGGCAGGGGAAGCAGATACATTAACTTTGCATACATGCGGTATACCGCGGCCCTATAATACTACAAGTGATATATTCTAGAAAGAGTCTTTTTAACTATTAATCATTTATGTCGGAGAGAAAATGTTAATCCTTAACGTGATCTATGTAGGTTTACGAGTGGTATCTTCTTGAGTGCCTTCTTAACTATTACCTATGTACGCGTATGTGAGATATATATTATTATGACTAGTTCGAAATACAGGTTAGAAATTTCGTTACGAAATCAAAAGTTATTTACAAAAAGAAATAAAAGAAACGGTTGCATTGAGTTGATAGAACAGTTCTAAAAAGAAAGCAGACGTTGATGTGCACTGCTTACCTATAATATCTTTATTTCACCAAGTACCCTCATTTCAAGTATGGTGGCAACCATATTTACTAAGAAACGCAACCACGTTTTATGGCGTGGTTAACCAAGAAGCTAGCCAATATTCCTTGATCAGTATAACCAGGTCACGAAAATGCATCCTGCTCAGCGCAAAGCGACAAAATGTTAACTAGGTCAACACCAAAACACAGCTATAATTTGAATTCTTAAATTTAATTTGTAAGGACTTTAGGCAACTTTTGTTTCAGGCCAAAAATACGGCTTTAGTTTAGAACGAGTCTTCCCACTATTCGCCAAATTAACGAAAGGAGGAAGCAGGAGTTTTCTTGAGGATAACTAACAATTAAACCCACTCCGTCACTCGTCATAATGTCCAATTAATTTTCACAACTTTTGATTTGTGTTTCTGTTGTCGCTTATGCTTTTTCTCCCCATAATTAAGTTTATTTCGACTACCTCTAGATTTTAGGATCCCGGGTGCTACGCGCACCATAGATTGAGAATCACTGGTCTACAGTATTGTTAACCTCTTGCAATACAATTGAGCTAAAATAAAACCTACACTGTACACGTAGATATAATAAATCCAAAGCTCTTGTTCACGTATTTACACATATATACGTGAATAGACCACGGAAACATAGGCACGAGCTGTAATGATAACAATCTGCTGGTAGAATTTCGCTTAAGATAAAATTCCCGTTGCGACACACAAATACATTTCTATCCTTGAAAATGTACGCACGATTAACTTTCTTCATGTCATTTGTCAAAGTTGAACCATAATGACAGTTCACGTGATAGAGAATTTTATTTTATACTGCGAAAACATTTCATGGGCAATTGAGTGTTAAAATCCTACGATCGATTACCTTCTTTTTTTAAACAAATAAGAATAATACAAAATACATTTACATTCTACTAGGTTTAGCATCTTTCATGAAGAAACAGGAACATTATCGAAAATAGTTTTACTTTTTAACGAAGAGTTCACTTCTAATCTATCGTTTTGCTTATTTTTGTATGCAACTAATTGTTCGCTTGAAATAAGCTTTGTTGACTACTGTAATGCAGAAATACGCTCTGACATGGCACAAGCTTTCAACAAGTCATAACACAAAGATGAACGTTTTTAAAGATCAATTTCTTCCACAAATCGCTGAAATTCAAACAGCAGCAAATACTACTACTTACTAAACCGTTTCGCCTGTTTCTTTTCTCTCAAAACATTTAAGTTTTAAAGTTGCGTCAATTACAATTACATAATAGCACTCGACATTTTCACTTCCTTTCGAGAAGCTGATTATCTTGCGAAACAAAAAAGATGCTTGCTTACAATAGAGTATCTAGAGACTATAATAATATCGTGCCAGTGCGCCTGCGCAACACTTTCGCGAGTGACACGGTACACGAACTGTGTAAATACACCTTCCAAACCGATATTTGCAACGAACTATCGTAGCTACATAGCTAAGACGTCTGCTTATGGTGTAGGAGAATCAGGTTCGCAACTCCCCGGGGTACAGTTTTTCGTTAGTTTTTTTTAAATTTCAAAAACAATTTTTATTCGCAAATCTATTATTAATATATATATATATATATATAGTTATATAGTCAAGGGTTAGGTTAGGTTAGAAAGTCATGTTCGGTTCTTTTAACAGTTTTCTTTGTTAGTTCACCACAACACTGATAGATGGCTCTGCAACGGGGTTCAGATATTCCATGCTGTAAACGAAACTTGTGTCTAACAAGCAAACATACTGATGGGTCAGAAAAAAACTTATAATTTTTTTTATTCCATCTTGATTGGAATGTGAAAGTATGTGCACATGCAAATTTTGGCCACTCGAGGGCGATTGATTTGGGAGATATCGATGATACAAAAGTCGGATTTCGTCTGTGAAGACTGAACAAAAATTTCGGAAATACAGCTGCGATTTTAAATTACTGAAAGAAATGGAAAGCAAATATACTGTAATTGGTACTGGGTGACAGATACTAACTGTTGGAGGGTATGTTTGTGATGGCCGCCATATTGAAGTCCGCCATATTGAATATCGGTTGATTTTTTTAAATGGGAAAGGGGTCGTGTAATATGTCATTCTGGGCTAGAATTTTACGGGAAATACGTTTCTGAAGTCAGTTTTGCTCTAAATGTATTATTTTCGGAGATAATTGAAATTTATACTACTATGGGGTGATTAATGCAGTAGCCTGAAGACACCGATTTCCTTTTAAAATAACACAAATGAAAATCAAATGTATTCAAATTGTTCCTAAGTATAGTGTCCTATCGATGTGGATAATTATCATCATGGTCGCCATCTTGAAGTCAGCCATATTGAATATCGGTTGTTGTTTTAAATGGGAATTTGTTCGTGTAATGTTATTCTGGGCTAGAATTTTACGGGAAATACGTTTCTGAAGTCAGTTTTGTCGTACATGTATTATTGTAAGAGTTAAGGTAATGTGGTGTTAGATGGGGTAATAGCTTCGAAAAACTTATTTCTTTTTTTAAATATCGCAGGGAATAACAGCAATTATGACATGTGAATATAGTGTGGAAATCGATTTGTATAATTGTTTAGCACTTGTGCACTATTACTCATGTAAAAAAATGAAATTTTATAAAATTAGCTTCTACATGTCTGTTTATTACAAGCTGCTTCTGTGTCACAATAAGCATTCCCCTGTAATGGACAGTTGCTTACACAGTACTCATGAATAATACGTAGATGTTTTCCATGTTAAGCGTTTCTAGATATATTTATTCTACCAGGATGCATTGTATGTGGATTTATATATCTGTGCTATATAAATCCAAACTGTTAGATAACTCTACATCAAATTTTGCATGGATTTTTCTCTTGACTATTGAAAGACCGAGCGATATGTCTTCTTCCGATGCGTAGATTCAGATATTCTAGTTTATGAACGACCAACCAGGAACCTTGTTGGATCTTACATTCTCAGAGTCAGACCTATCTACAACACACTTTGTATTGGTCCTTGTCTTTTTCTCCTTTCCTCTCCTTCCAATGTATACACACGTTCCAAGTTTGTTGGGAACACTATAAAATAAATTGTCATTCACCAAAGGCATATTGCTAGACCTATCTACATCAACTTATGCTTTGGGCTTTCGTTTGATTATATAAAGATCGTAAACTGGTTGACTTCAATGTATATAAAATAAAGAATCAAGTTTCTCAACAGAACCACCAGAAACGGGCATCAAATCTGCTCTGTTAAACTTATGTGTATCAAATTTTGCATGGATTAATCATTTGAGTGGGGTAGACCATAGGCTATATCGGGGCCCAAGTTGTACACTATATGCCCATATATTGTGATAGAACTACCAAATGGTTCTCAAATTCGTACAGGATCACTATTGTCCACCATAAACGGAAGGAAATAAGACCTAGTATGGTATAAATAAAGGAGATACAGAAATAATATTTTTTGTCATTAAAAAAAAACTTTTCTTGACATTGCGTTTATCTGTACAAACATCACCAATGACAATTAGTCTGGAACATACACACTGCAGTAATGATAGTCCACAAAAGAGTGTGCAAAGCACGCCTTCTCTGTACACCATCCACAGCGAATAACTGCTATTCACACTTATAACAATGTCCGTTCAAATTCTTGAAGCAGTCATCAGTTGTGTTCTCAAAATGGTCTTCATTTCTTGCAGCTAATCCAGCCAAAACTCATCCATACTGATGTGCGCGCTCAAATCGTGGAGAAAGGAACTCTTGAAATGCCAACGACTGTAATTTCAGAATGTTATCTCGCTGCTGCAAGGTGCCAGCCGACTGGTGGAAATCAATGTCACGCGATAACTCACGTATCATATATTTATACATGCAGAAAAAATATCGATCGAGAGGCGGAAGTTCATATGTTGTATTTGCTGGTATTATCTTTATCGTCAGTTTGGCAGGGTCGTTATGTTGTGCTTCAAGAATTTCTCTAATATTTTCTGTGTCATTATGGACACCGTAGGAGTCTAGAAGAAGCATATTTCGTGTACTTGAGAATGGAAGGAAAGCTCCTCTTAAGAATGAAGAGAATAACATTTTTGTCATCTTTCCAGACGAATTCCATTTAAGAACTAAATTTTCAGGCTTGAACATCTTCTCTTCAACCTTATTACTTATGCCAGTGGGTTCATAAAGAATTACAAATAATTTTGGCATTAGTTTACCTGATTTAGACACTATGGGCATGATAGTGTACGAATGTGTGGTTGCACTCTTTGGCTGTACGGCAGCCTGTACTCCAGATGTACCTTTAACTTCCAGTGTTCTTCCCATTGGCATGTCTTTGTTGAAACCACATTCATCCGCGTTGTATATGTGATTATCACCAAAATTGTTCATGATTAATTGACATTCATGTTTAAAATCCTAAATTACTTGATCATGATGAACTTTATCTCGAATTTGTCGGTTTGTCACAAACACTGTAATTTTACGGTCACTATGTTATAGTTTTTTTAAAACGATGCAGCCAACACAAACTTGCTTTGAAGATATTTTCGCCTATTTGTAACTCACGGGCTTTCTTTGTTGCAATTTTTTGAAAATCAGTGTCCTTCACTATATGATTTACTAATCGTCGCTGGTGGAAGTGTTCAAATGTGCACTTATTCACTTCCTCCACCTTGTCCCTGAATGCTTTTTCACGTTCAACAGAGGCCTTCATTCTGTACAACTGTCGTTCACTTGTTAATCATGTAAAACTATGTTTCATCGAGTTCCATGATCTATGGCAATATTTCTGTTTGTTGTGTTTTGGTGTTCCTGGAAGCAGCCAATAATTCACGATTTCCACTTTTTCTTCAAAAGCTATGTCTCTAGATTTTTTCGGAGATGGGACATACGAGTCTGGTGAATCACTAAACTCTTCATCAGATGAAAACTTTGTATCTGGGAATTTATCCTCTGAATCA